>JBBPDC010000109.1:1388058-1404758 GCA_037974485.1 Hemigrammopetersius urotaenia | reverse complement strand
TGTGTCCATCGCCTCATCTCCTGCTTGTTTCTGCCCCTGTATGTGCTTATCACGTTTGACGATTCAGGAGGCCCGCGTGCCTATTTGTGTTCTTTTTTGTTTTCCTTTTGAATAAAGAGCCACAGCATAGACATCTGCCTGCCAGCCTGTTCTGTCCTTGGAGGTAGCTCAGAGTGTGGGCTTCGCGGCCCGTACTCTGACAATGTCCTTTAATATTCTCACCTTTACTCTCGCCTCCAGCTACACCAACAATGAGGCTGCCAGGAAGAGGACTCTGCGTGAAACAATCTTGTAAATGAGATCCTTTTTTAAAGTGCCAATCTTCACATAACGTAAAGCTTCTAGGCAGAAACGTTACATTATGTTTTAGGGCACCTATAGTGTGATGAAAGAAGAAAGTGAACTTGGCATTATAAGCTCATAACATTTATGATTGTTGATTTAATTTTGAGTAAAAAAAAAGAAAGTCTTGACTAAGTTAGTGTGTTTGGCTGCTTTCACTTAACTTAATTTCTGCTAAATTGGTTTAAGCTAATAAGCTTGAAGTCGTTATAATCAGAAGACTGCAGGGAGGTTGACTGAATAAAATTCATATATAAGCCATATTAGTGCTCTAATTGTTGCTACTGACTCTGCATCTGATCTATTGGCTAATGGCTTACGACATTCCTGTATAGCTTAAACTGTAAATACATAGAGTTTGCTTAAGAGACAAATATATAATGAGTGAATGAATTTGTCAGTGTAATTGTGTCCATAATTTTTATTTGTTTACCTGTTTTAATTTGCATATTTCACAGGGTGCTCATGCTTCATGGTGATGATTAGGGTGGGAGTTATAAGTGCTTGACAACAGTTAATACCTGGGTTGTTTTCAGTATCAGGATTAAGAAGTGGGCACGCACTTTTTGCAGAAGATCCCCAGACAGCAGTGTTTGGTGTCTTTCATAGAGAGGATAACGTGAACTATAGAAGCTCACTGCATTTGGATCTGTACCTTGGCCCTTTGGACTCGTCTCATTTTGCCAGTGCTGAATAATTTACAGTCATGGTGATAGTTTAGGAGGATCACTGCTGACCTTTTCTGCATTTTGTTAGCTGCAGTGCCACAAAGCAAGCTTTACAAAGAAGATATATCAGGTGCATCCTGCACCTCAAAGCGAGAAAGATCTGGAGACTGGGGAGGGCAAGACGATATTCTCAAAATTCAAAAGAATTCTTGGGATCAGTATCTTATTGAAGAATGACATTTTGTCCAGTGATACATAACCATAAGAAACTGAGTGATGCTGAATACTTGTTGATACTTGTTAATACTTTTCTTTATTCATGATCATGTCAAAGAGAATGTCAATGCACTAAGGATGCCCCTGATATATCTTCTTTATAACAAATAGTTTGAGCCTTTATGGCTAAATAATGTATGACTGCAGACTATAACACTAGGTAACACATTTCATTGCAATTTTTGAGCGTCCAGCAAATGAACTGTCTGCATGCTTAAAAAATGCTGGGAGGGTTTGGATTCCTGGAAAGGATTACGAGAGCCTGTGCTGGAGTTATTTTGATGAAACTTGTACTTAAGCTTTCTCATCCCTAAAGTTGGAGTGTATATTAAGCTGCGTTGTATGTTGATACAGTATACGTCAAAACCAGTCAGTTGTTTAACTACTTTTAATGTTTCCTTGTAAAAGCAGTATATGATTTTTTTTTATAAGCCAAGAGTGGGACCGAACTCCTGTAGTGTATATCGGTCACTAGGTCTTAATTGGATTAAAGTGATGCCTTGACCAAAGATTTTGTACAGTTTTCTCCAGCTAATGTTGTGGGCGTATGTAGCCAACAAGTAAAGTAATATTACCATCACACTCACACTGAAGAAGTCAAGTTATCTGAAATAGACTTGCTTGTGTAGTTTCTGACATTGTTCGACACTGTTACCCTTTCCTAAACCATAGGCATTAGTATTGAGTTGCCCTCCTAGTATTGGGAGGTGGTGGCATAGTGGGTAGGATACTTGCCTCTAGACCAAGAGGTCATGGGTTCGAATCCTACCTTCAGCACACCACCATTGGGTCCCTGAGCAAGACCCTTAACCCCAAATTGCTCCAGGGAGACTGTCCCCGGAATGGAAGTCGCCTTGGATAAAAGCGTCTGATAAATGCCGTAAATGTTTAAGTCCTAACATCCTCCACCCATCTAAGAAGACTTTCCACAAGATTTTGGAGTGTATTTGGGGGAAGTTGTGCCTATTGTTGTTTCCAACCCCAAAAGTGTTGGGCTGAGTTGAGGTCAGGGGTCTGTGCAGGTCACAGGAGATCCTCCACACCGGAGCAGTTTTCAGTGAGTAATCATTTATGCAGACCCCACTGAGACGTCTTAGATTAGGACACTTAACCAAGGTACTGCTTGCCCTCCAAATGCAACGAGAGTCTGCCTTCCTAGCAGACATCATGTGTTCATTGATGAGGTTTAGGTCTCGCTCAGTGACGAATGTAGGAAAATCTCAGTGCCTCAGAGTGTGATATGTGAAAGAGGGCATAGCAGGGAGCAACAGGTGTTGGGTCTCCCTGTCTCATCGGGCCCAGTAATTATGGTTGATGGCAGCTTCCCAGATTAGTATCTAATTCTACCAGTTACTACCCCAACAACAGGCCATTGCACAACCATCAACTTTTGAGGTATATTTTCAAGATTCAAGATTTTTTATTTGTCACATGCATAGCCATACAAGTACAACACACAGTGAAATGTATCCTGAATCGCTCTCTTTTGACTGTGCAAACATTATAAACAATAAGTAATTTTTTAATTAAAAGGTGTATTGTAACAAGTTTACCAGTGTGGAAACTAAGAGCCAATGGATGGAATGTTGTCCAAAAAAAGAGAGTGTCTAATGGTAGTTCAAATGGCAAATTACGTGCAAATTGGAGCATAGCAGCATACAACTAGTCCAGCCTTGACTTGTTTCTTGAAAATGGCCAGACATCTAAATACTACCCCATTCTCTTTCTGTCCTATAATGTGCAACAAGCCAGGAAAGCAAAGCAAATATTGCTTTTCTTTTCATTGTACTCCCCTTTATTTGGCATTGCTGAAGTGATGATCCAAGAAACATAAAAACAGTTTTGTATATGAGTTTGAAAGTTCATTTCTTGGTCAAAGAACTTTCTGAACTGCTGTTCTGCAAGATGAGTGTGGAATTCACTTCCATGGTCCAAGAAGCCTCAAAACCAATGCTTTGTGAGATGAGCTTGAACCTGTCTTTCCATTTACATAAAGCCTCAAAAAAGATGCCTCACGAGATCAGTATGAGGGTTTCTTCTCTGGTCCGGGACTGTTAATCTGAGGTGCTAAATCCTTTTTTTCCAGAGGCAGCATATTAAGGTGGTCTGTAGTCTAGACCTTTAGCAACATATGGTTTTCAGTGTACACAGAAGAATAGACTGGGGCTATATAGGCTTTGTTTTACACTCTACATTATAGTGTTTTATGGCTGATTTCTTAACTGGCATCTGTGCATGCATGTTCATCTCTTACATAAGAGTATGTGTTCCTTGATCACTTCAGTGGAGCATTGCTCCATGTCCATATTTATAGTTCCTGATAACGTCCCATCCCAGTCACCCCACTGCCCTGTCCATAGGGGGAGTAATCCAATAAAGAGGAGAAGCAGAACCGGCCCTCTGCTGTCTTCTCCAGCCAGAGAAGCCAGGAAAACACCCCCCAGTAAACGACCCAGCACAAGGTAGGTGAAGCATCCTCATCTGAAGTTTTCTTTGAACTTGTCTTGCCTTGTATTGTCTTGTCTTCTCTCCAGTCTTTCAGCACAGCTGTTGTTCATCTACCACTGTCTGTCTAGGCAGTTTTTCTTGTTCTCACACCATTCGGTTAATAGCAATCCTCAGATTCTTTACTTGACTGCATTTTTCTTTCATTGCCACACACTTACTCATGTGATAAACTGCTTTAATACTCTAAATGACTCTATCAGATTCTCCATCAGATTCTCTTTATTTCAGAGTAAATTCTTTCTCTTTCAAAAGAGAAGCTGCTTGTTGTTCTTGCCAATTTGGCCGATGACACGCATCACATGGAAAGTATGCGCTGTTCTCCATTCACATACCCAAACTCTTCAGATTTCACATTTAGGCTATTCTTGCTTCAAAATGATTTCATTTTAATTGAACTCTTAAGTCTTCAGGACACACATATTTTGTCCAGTTCCACTGAATCTCTAATGTGGAGAATTATGCTTCTTAGTGATTTCTTTAATGTTCCTGGATAGCTAATAGTAGTCTGGACTACTGACAGGCACAACAAGGCTGGGATGGTGTCCATTGTTTGCTAGGGAGGTGTGGCAAGTCATAACCCTTAATGTAACCATTTTCTTGAGTGTAAGAGGTCTTGGGTGGGTTTCGTCGGCTTGACAGATGGTTTTCATTCATGATTGTGGATTGGCTACCTGTGTTTTGGGGTTTGTGGAAGGTAATGGTGTTTAATACATAAACAAGTCAAGTATTGTGAAGTACATAAAAATGAGCTTTATGATGGGTATCAGCAGTACATATAGAACACTGTAAAACTGCATGTGTCATAAGGATTAGATAAGTAATAAAGAGCCTCCATACAACTGCATAAATTGCATATCAGTTAGTTGAAACATTATCATGTTGATTCATAATTTTATTTTTTACTAATTGTTTGCTTTTCGTTGTTTATCGTTGAAGGATAAAGAGGATAGTAATGAAACATAAATCTCCACAAATGCCATGGGGGTCCAATGATAATAATTACAAATAAAAAATGAAACACATTTGCATCCCATTACATCTGGGATGCAAATGCAAATTACATTGTTGGGTCTAAATGCCCTTCATACCAAATTCATTCAGTTTGTCACTGTCATAGTGTTTCATCTCCACACTTGCCCACCGGCCGCACTATCATTAAAATATATCTGTACTTAGGTGTATAATGATCACCCATCGTTATTACAGGTACCTTTGCAGCCTGTGTGTGCCCCTATTGGGCCTGTAGTTGATGTGCATCCATCTGTCTGTCCTTCCCCTTCATTGTCTTTCATTAATTGTCTGTGTCATGGATGAAAGTATGTGTCTTTGAAGTGTGTGAGAGCATGAATGTGCATAATAAGGTAGACAGAAGGGTTTGTGTGGGATGCTGAGATGTAGAAGTTACTGTAGTGCATCATGGGAACTTCCTTAGATCTTGTGCCTACTGCTGATGCCATGGTGTCCCGCTGAAGGCAGAGCAAAAGGCGTCTTTTGCAGCGTTCTCCTGAGCTTTTATCTCAACTTTGCCTATATAGTCAAGTTACATGAAGTATATTAAATATCTGCATCTTTTTTAGTTCTCTAACAGGATACTGATTTTTGGATTTGAACCCAGTTTAGTCATGTCGACCCCAGTACAACGCCAGCATGTGCTTCGTTTGAGTCCCACACCATTTTCAATTTGGTTATTATAATAAAAAAAACATTCTGCCAGCTGACAGACACCCACATTAGCCTGCATTAACCCCATTGATTGGGTCATCATCCTCCATGCTTGTGCATTCACCATCAGTTGAATGGGATTCACTGATGATAGGCTGACCAACGGGCCTAGCAGTTGTGCCACTTAGGAGACTTCAGGTCTATATTTAAATAAACTAACTGATGATATTGTCTTCTGCCCATATAATGGAGCTTCCTAAAGTCAGTCAAGGACCCAATGCTGTGCACATTTTTGCATTTTCTCTATTTTAACTTGATTCTAACACACTGTTTTGTTAATTAGATACTGAGCTAAATCAAGTGTGCTAGATGAGGGGAAGTAGAAAAGTATGCATAGTGCATAATGCATTTTTATATCTCCCTATAAAAATGTAATAAAAGGTCCATCTCATTCTTTTAGGCATCCATAAATCTCTTGTTTGGTCTTCCTCTCAGCCTCCTGCCTGGTGGCTCCAACCTCTTCAGTTATTGTGGCTGTATTCTGGTGTGCTGACATGATGAGCTGAACTGTTGCTGAAGAGTTCTATTTTTGTTTCATTTGAGTGCATTGTCTCAAAACAATTCTGGTTTATCCAAATGTTCATATCCTTTTTAGCAGATGAGTTGTGCATGAGCTGTAGGACTTGAAAATGGCTACAGTCTATTGGCTATCTTTCTCTGTGTATCTTTTCCTGTTACTTTCAGGTTCTCAGTCTGAGAACTCTTAAATGGTGCTCATGAACTTTCTACTTGCATGTAAGCCAGTTGTCAGGCATGATAAAGATGTTTAAGGTCTTTGTTAGAGCTCTGTAGCTTCTTTCCTTTCAAGTGTAGTTGCATAACACTAAGTATTTCACCCTCGTCCTCACGCCTAACATCTAGTCACATCTTTCGTAATGACACAATGTGTACTTTGTGTGAGAACAAGATTTATTAATATACACATGAAAAAATGTATATATTAATACATTTGCAGTCTTAATATAAACTTTACTTTTGTTTTAAACTTTACATATATTTATATGTGGAAGTTGTAAAGGTTGAAAGCAAAAATGAAGTTCATATGTGCAGATCTGAAAACATATGATATGTGCATATCTATTTTGTTAACATTTACAATTACAAAGTAAAAGACTTATATGTATATGAACTAGAGTTAATGTTAATTCACGTGTTGCCATAGAGTTGTTTTGGTACTGTGTATAGTGAAACTAAACTAATGAAAGTAACTCATTCTTGTCTCATTATAACCCCATCAACACATATTAATGAATATCTCAGCCATGTTGTCTGACTGTGGTCATGTGTCCTCACAAAAACCTTGTTTACCCTTTTAGTGAATAAACTGAAACAACTAAACTTCTGGGAATCTCCTGTTTAACTTCACAAATGTTTGCAATGTGCTGGGTAACAGAAGCCACAGTGTTTATGTGAATTAAAGGTCCCTTCCACACACTCTAAACTTAGCCCTCTCCTTGAGTGGCAAGTTAAAGATAATCAGCTTTGAGTGGCAGTAAAAGGGCTAGACTGTGTGCAGTTGCAGTAACAGCTCAGCTGTGTTTGGAATCCTCTGTCATTATTGCTGCTGACTTGAAAGGTTTCAGAGCGGTATGGCCTTCCATTATTTTAGAACAGGTCATCTTTTCAGCTATTGAGGGCACTGGTTACTGAAGACAGAAAGCCATGAACTGTGCTGCATTGCTGGCTGCCTGCTGCCTGCTGCCGCATATGGTTGAATGGATTAAATGCAGGGAAAAAATGTCACACTGGGTCCTATGTTTATTTCTGTATCTTGCTTTAAGTATCATTTGGGTGCCTTACATTTGTCTGCAGTGGAAACAGTGGTACTCCCCCTTCCCCCCACTCCATCTGACATCATCTGCTTTGTATTTTAGCCGTTGTTTCATTCAGAATGTCGGAGCTCTACGACTGTCACTACTGCCAGGAATCCCTGTTTGGGAAGAAGTATGTTCTTCGAGAGGAGAACCCGTACTGCGTTAAGTGCTATGAAAGCCTCTACTCAAACACTTGTGAGGAGTGCAAGAACCCAATTGGCTGCAACACCAGGGTAGGTTCCACTGCACTTCATCTTAGCTACAGCACAGAACATGTGCTGTTGGAATTATTATAAACTGTTCCTAAGTACAAGTTTATGATTACAAATGTGAGCTCTGCTGACTTTCTGACTTGCCAAAACTGCAAAGGTAAATTATAATTTCACTTGTCACCAATTAGACGGGTAGCCATATTAATAGTTACATCTATTAATTAGAGTTACATCTGTAACTCCCGGCTGCACTATGTACTTCTTTTGCGCTGGGGGAAAATAGACCAGCCAGAATAGTTAAAGAGATAAGCACATTTCTAATTTCACAATTAGGACTTTGCAGCTGGGAGATGTGTCCACAAGACAAATACATAAGAGTGTTGGAAGCTAAGTTGGATAGGGGTTAATTCAAGTCAAGCCCTTATAGGAAAGCCTGACCTTCGAATGGCCATTTTGGCAACGCACTCAGTCAGTTATTTCCAGTCAGTCATACTGACCAAATACAGAACTAAGCAAGTCTTTATTGATGGAAGTTGTTTAGCTGGACACTAAACTAGAAAACTAGAAAAACTAGAAAAGTAAACTAGAAAAAGCTAGAATGAGGTAAATGCCGAACAGCTTGGGAAATCCCGTTTAAAATAAATTACTTTTAAAATTTTAAATTACGGCTCTCATTAAAAAGAAGGCCAGGAAAGGGGATACACATGGCCCCTCAATGACATTTCTAGAAATTGTAAATCTTTACAATTTCACAATCCGATCTGTGAGTGCAGCACCAAGACATGGGGAAAGATGTATGGTCTCATTCCATAAAAAATATCAACCATGCCCATATATCCTACACTATCCACAGGAAAGCTCTTAAAAGGATGAACAAAGCACTATCAGCGACATATGGCCAGTATTTGTTATTCCATGGATTTGTGCTCCTCTTCTTTCTCATCAGGCACCTGTCACTAGCGTCACATTACATGATCAGTAGCCCTAGTGAGGAGACGGTGAGTAGACTGCAGGACTAGCTTATGGTACCACATCTGTGTCCATGTCCTTGAGCTCTTCAGCTGCCTCATCCCTCACACAGCAACCAATTTGCTCAGCTTCAGAGCACTGGTCCCTGGG
Source organism: Hemigrammopetersius urotaenia (assembly GCA_037974485.1). Lineage (NCBI taxonomy): Eukaryota > Metazoa > Chordata > Actinopteri > Characiformes > Alestidae > Hemigrammopetersius > Hemigrammopetersius urotaenia. The sequence continues at coordinate 1,396,097 of JBBPDC010000109.1, read as the reverse complement.
CCAGTCATTTAATGAGTGGACACACACTCACGCTCACTCAGTCCAAATTGGTAGATAATTAAGTCCATGGGGTCATGAAGCCATGCTTACACTGTGTGTACTGCCAGCATAAGGCTAGCCCCACTATTGCACCCTGACTGGCACATCATGCCATTTCTGTTCACAAGCATCACCACACTCTTCTTATGGGCCAGTGACTCACCATGACACCAAAGATCAAAGGCAAGCATTTTATCCTTGAGCTTCTTCTTGAAAATCTCAGACACACACTCAAAATCAACCAAGCAGCACTAATGACCCCTCCCCCCAAAACATGTCTGCATTACTTACATGTCACCCCAGATCTACCACTACTTGACTTTTTTTCTGTAATGTCACAGCTCATAGAAGAGAATATATGCTAAACTGCAGTGATCTTTCACTGCTTGTATGTCCAGTGCTGATCTCGTTTCCCCACAGGATCTGTCCTACAAGGACCGCCACTGGCATGATGACTGCTTCCACTGCTTCAAGTGTAACCACTCCCTGGTGGACAAGCCGTTCTCAACCAAGGACACGCAGCTGCTCTGCACTGAATGCTACTCCAACGAGTACTCCTCCAAGTGCTATGAGTGCAAGAAGACCATCATGCCTGGTGAGCAGGCGGTGCAAGCTTTTCGAAAGCTCATGAGTTCTCCTTGCCTGACCCGAACTTATCACAAACTTCATGTAAAGACATGGAAAAACATGCTGGAAGTTGCAAATGTGATTACAGTATTTTAGGACAGTGAAGGGTTTGTGAATGTTTTCCAGAGTAGAGTAGCATGACTAATGACATTATAACTGTCATTCATTATTCTGTTTGGGTGTCAGAGGGCTGCACATACACTAACTGAATGTTTCTCTTTCTCAGGCTCTAGGAAGATGGAGCATAAGGGCAACAGCTGGCATGAGACTTGCTTCACCTGCAAGCGCTGCCAGCAGCCCATTGGCACCAAGAGCTTCATCCCCAATGACAACAACAACTACTGTGTGCCCTGCTACGAGAAGCAGTATGCCATGCAGTGCATGCAATGCAAGAAGGTGACATTAGTGATGACAACAGCTTAATATAAAGTTGTCAATCCATACGATGCTTACCTGATTAATTTTAAGATGTAGATTGGCCAGATATTAAATATTAAGTGTAATTCCTAAAGGGGTAATGGAGCTCACAAGTTATTCTGAAATAGTCTCACTGATGAAGTTGTGTATAAAGTACCACAGAGCACTTACTCGAATACACTCTTCACAGATAGAACATAAAACATGAGACATAAAAGACAAAACAGTGCAGCAAGAATAACTAATCGCAGGCTAAGCTGCATAATGTGAAGTGTCAGTGTAAAGTCTCAGTGCAGTGTGAATTGTTGTGTGCTACAGTATTACACATAGGGCGAAGCACAGATTTATTGCACACAGAGAGAGAACCACAGTTACTGTGTGTTGAACAGTCTGATGGTACTGGGATAAAAACTGTGTGAATTGTCCTGATGTGATGTCAGCTAATACATGACATACTATTATTCATTATGTATTATTAAATATATGTATTATTTAATAATATATACTATTATTTCAGAATGTGATTTAATGATGTACCGTGGGGAAATAATGATTTGAGTCTCTGCTGAATTAGTATGTTTGCTGACAAAAAAAAAGAACAGTCTCTTATTTATCGGGTAGTTTCATTTTTATGGAGAAACCGAATATCATCCCAAAATCAAGAAATATGTTGCATAAACATTACATACATGTTACATTGAACATTGATTTGCAATCAGACATTTGCACACTCAGGATTGTGGCCCACTATTCTTTGCAGAAACTCTCTAAATCCTTTAGGTTTCTTGGCTGCTGCATAGCAACTCGAAGCTTTAGCTCCCTCCACAGATTTTAGGATGAGAGACTGGCTAGGCCACGCTATGTCCTTAACGTGCATCTTCTTTAGCCACTCCTTTGGTCCCTTGGCAGAACGTTTTGGGTCACTGTCATGCTGTAGGACGTGTCCACAACCCATCTTCAGTGTTCTGAGGGAAGGAAGTTCTTGTCCAAGATTTTACAGTATATGCTCCCATAAATTGGTCCCTCAATGTACTGTTAGAAGAAAAACATCCCCAAGCATAATGTTTCCACCTCGATGCTTGACTGTGGGGATGGTGTTCTTCTGGTCATACTCAGCATCTCTTCCTCCTCCGGGTTGAGTTGATGCCAGAGAGCTGGATTTTGGTTTCATCTTACCAAGTCTTCTCTGAATCATTTAGATCAGTGGTCACTAACAGGCAGACCGCGGTCCAGACCCAGAAGCTGTGTCATACTGACCCGGACCTATAGCCATATATATATATAATTGGCTGAGCTATAAACTGAAACACAGATCCAGTCAGTCACACGACACAGACAATAAACGTCTAAAATGTCTTGGCTGGTGCCAAACTTGACAAAAAATTCACAAAAATCAGCCATCTCCTCTTTATTCTTCCTTCAGCCAATTACCACTGGAGGAGTGACCTACCGTGAACAGCCATGGCATAAGGACTGCTTCTTATGCACGGGCTGCAAAGAGCAGCTGTCTGGGCAGCGCTTTACCTCTCGGGACGACTTCCCCTACTGCCTCAACTGCTTCTGTAACCTCTATTCCAAGAAGTGTGCTTCCTGCACCAGCCCTATCAGCGGTATAACCAATCAAACATATTATACACATTACAGCCATGAAAGTAAAATAAGGTCTTCTGAATATGGTAAATAGAAAAAATAGTGTCTTGCATTGCATTCTGCAGGTAATACAGGTACATCTGACTAAAAGTAGACTATGCATCCACCCATTTATCTGTCATGCTTATCCTAACCAGAGTTCCAGGGGCTGCAGGAGCCCATCCCAGAGGTAGTGGGGGAAAAGGCAGAGAAACACACTGAAAAGGTCACCAGTCCATGTAGACTATATTTAGTCAGTTTGGTCAGTTTAGCTATGTACTTTGCTGTGAGTTATTCAGAATTCCTTTATGAAGACTTCCTGTGACAAATTTAGTCTATATTCATTTTACTTCCCCTGTAAAACTAGCATTTAATGTTTTATTTGTATTATAAGAGCCCCTTTAACCTATGTACCTGTTAGTGGTAGCGTAATTGAACATTATTGTCTATTTAGGTTATTTCATTCAGATGAACATCAGAGTCAAATGGTTTAATGTGTGACCTCTGCTACATATACGTTACAGGCCTCGGCGGAAGCAAATACATTTCCTTTGAGGAGCGCCAGTGGCACAATGACTGCTTCAACTGCATGAAATGCTCTGTGTCTCTGGTGGGCCGTGGTTTTATGACAGAGAGAGATGACATCCTGTGTCCTGACTGCGGCAAGGACCACTGAAGTGCAGAGTCTCCCAGAACCAGCGTGTCAACTGACTGCTCTGAGATAACACACAGCTGACATCAGGCTGCAATTCTAAACAAACCAAGGCCTCAGATAATGAAACTTGCTTGTAGTACTTTTCTTTTCCATATTTGTCTTCACTTTCTGAATAATTAGCTTATAATAGCATTACTCTTTGACAACTAAGATTAACATATAAAGTTTGAGGGTCTATGAATGCTCTACATGTTATCCAAAACATAACAGAGAAACTAACAACTTTTTGTAATCACTGTGTGTTTATTGAACCAAAAGTACTGGATGTCCATGTAGTAAAACTGTCCATAAAATATAATTAAGAAGTGCATTGACTTGTGTTGGTTTTCCTTAAATCTTCATAATCACGAGTGTTTCTTATATCATCTATGAATTGAGGGCACATTATATTGAAATGTGCATCTGCTGATCAGTCTCTTTCTGATGGGTAATAATGACAAAACCAAAATGCATCTCCAGCGCATGATGTTGGGGGGAAATATGAAAAGTGTCACATGACTGATGATAGAATACACTTTGAAAACATTTTTGACACTAGGAGACCAATGCAGAGCCAGTTATAACATTTCAAAAACAAAAAAGGTTATGAGCTTTGCTATAGCGGGCCAGGAATGAGGCTTATTAAGACTTTGTCTTCTATCATGAAAAATGTTCATGGTCCAGACACACAAAGGTATTTTCCATTTCCATTTACTCTTATTTCAGTGATTTTCCTCTTAATAACAGTGTATAACATTCACACCACTTAGACTACAGCACTGTCCCTTAAAGAAAAATGTATTCCCTCATCCTAAGAAATAATAGAGTTTGAACTGTTTAGGACATAAAAGATTATCTTAGAATTCTTTAGAATTCCTTAGCTATTGAAACTAAGCTGCAAAGACTGCGCTATTCAGTCTGCAGCAGTTTAACCTTGCCTATTCACATTATCGGTTAATAGTTACTACTTTTTGAATGAGGCACAATACAAAGCGCCCATCAGAACAGAAGTCATTTACATATACCCGTCCTACAGGCACAGTAACATCGCATCCATCCTGTTTAATTGTAGTAAAGAGTAACTGTAAAATGGTCAATTTATGACTAATGACCAAATGAACACCTTTTTGCCCCAAACAACTCTCATCACTGACCCACACAGAAAACAAAATACATTAAAAATGTAATATTAAAATGTAAAGTGTGGGCTCTTTAAAATAAAAAAGACACTAAATGTGAATGAACATAAGTCAAACGTTTAAGGATGCATTTCCCAAACAGTTCCATAAATGTGGCATGTTAGGGCTATATAAAAAGTAATGTAATGTTAATAGTTTTATGGTCTACATACAGTGCATACAGTGCTATACAATATTCGAGAAATATTCACAGTATTAGAGCTTTCACACAGTATTGGTGCCACGTAAACCATACTACTGCTGTGCATAGAGTGTTAAGTGACATCTGTAAAAATTGTATGTCTGGCTCCCTCTCGTGGTGTACTGAAACCAGAACGTATAAAAGCCCTTCCAAAAATATCAGTGTATTTGATCACAATAATCTTTGAAATTATCCCGTTCACCCGTTCACATTTTATACACAGATTAATACTACTACAGATTTATAGCTGCAATCCCCTGAAATGACATATATGAAACCCATATGTATATAATTATGAAAATAAAACACACACAGGAAAGAAAGGTGCACATTCTTTATTAAGAAATGTTCACATATCGATGTCTAATCTTGTTTTTATTTATCTCTGGAAAAGGAAGTGTTTTAAGGTAAATTTGCTGCAGCATCCCTAAACCATGACACTTCCACCGCCATGCTTCACAGATGAGGTTCTTTTCTGTGTTTGATGTTCTTTTCTGTATTTTCTCTTCTGTAAGAAATAAGTAAACTATAGCAAGAGGTCTAGTTAGTGGCTGAGATAGCCTTCGTGTTTCTCTGAGAGCAAATGTTTCCTCCTTGCTGACCTCCCATGCAAGTTGTGCAGTCTCTGAGGCGTGCACTTTCACATCAACAGTATCAGGAGCCTGCTGTAGGTCTAGTAGTGGTGGGCGGATCGATCCAAATATCGATATCAAAGTTAGTATTGATATTGATCGATACCAGTGTCATGAGATCAATACTTTAGTGCCGGTACTTTCAAGTGGCACTCCAGTCACAGCACGGAGCACACTGCTCTTCCTCCCCTCCTGTGTTTTGATGTTGTACTGTCACGTGACTTAAGATCGCCAGGCGAACGCGAGCAAGCAGCGCGCACGCGCACACAGAGAGAGAGAACGAGAGCAAGAGAGACGGAGCAGAGAACATACAGAGAGAGAGAGAGAGAGAGAGAGAGAAGCAGAGGGATGAGAGGAAAAGGAGCACCATGTGTTCAGCCTGAAAATGAAACAACATTTGTAAAAAAGGCTGTTAAACACACTGGAAACACAACAAATTTTTAATAAAACATATGAAAAGTCATAAAAAAGAAAACACTGAGCTTCAGAAAAGGAGAGAGGAGGAGAGAACACCCCCCCTCCAGAAACCCGCTCCAGAGGCAGAGGTCACTGGCAGAAGCCTTTCAGTGTGGCAGAGAATATCCAGGTAGATAATTGCGGTGAAAGTAAAATTTTAGTCATCTTTGGCATGAATTAATATTCAATTTCAAAGTGCAGCTGGTCATTTGCTACTTCAGACACCTCAAGCAGTATAATTTATGCTACGACCTAGATACAATGCATTTATCCCATTGAAAGGTGTTATTAAAATGAATACATTTACTGGAATTGAAACAAATACACTGCATGTAATATAGCTCAGATTTGATTGAATATAATTACCCTTTTGTTTTAATTGCACTTTATTTGTTGTATTTTCACTAATTGTTATTTTAAAGTGATTTTTAATTATTATTGTTTTATTTATTGTTTTTGTGTTGTAGTTTTGTGTGAGAATTTTGTGTTCTTTCTTAATTTAAGAAAAATGTTATTGTTCTATTGTTATTGTTATTATGATAAAATATTTTTCTATTCAAAACATTGCTCAAATTCTGTCCTGGGTTTTAATTAATTAATAATTCAAAGGAATAATCACAAAAAAGGACAGGCAAATTTATTCAATGATACATCCACCTTAATTATTAAAAAGTAAAAAAAAATGTATCGTATCGGTATCGGCGATACTGGCTCTGTATTTACTTGGTATCGGATCGATACCAAATTTTGTGGTATCGTCAGCACTAAGTGGCGTCCTGTCAGGTTTCTCAAGTTTGAAAAGGGGTGCTGTTTGAATTAATGCAGAACATGAATGTCTTTCCGAGTGGTCCATGTTTCATTTAGTATGTAGCTATTTGGAACGGACAGGTATGCTGGATGTATGTGGCATTTAACTGATAAAAACATCCGTCACTTCGTATAAAATCCATTCCAGAGCTCTTATTTGCTTGTTTCTACTATAGTGAATTGTGCTTGAATGCGTAAGAAACGTCTAAAAACGACACAGCAAATCTAAGTTTGTCTAAAACAGAACTTTCTGAGTGTGACTCAGTTCCCGAGTTCTTCGGTGAGATGTTTATTGAAGGACTTTACTTACATTCTCTCTACTGGAAAACATATAATAGCTCTATGCAGCTCATAGATGTTATCACAAGAGAATGAATTTCTATTTCTTGCCTACCTTTGTGCTTTTCCATCACTGCAGACACTCTGGCGGTGTCCTCGTCCCTGTGGGAGTTGGTAATAAAGCAGTCCACAGTTCTGAGGAGGTGATGGTCTGGAGGCTCGTTTGACAGCCCCGTTCTCCCTCAGCAGGATCCAGCTGTTTAACGCTAGACACGGTCGAGACACGGAGTGGAGTTCTTTCTTTTCCCACTCGTAATGGTACAAGTCACGCCCACCCGAGACAGGATTGGTCTTTAATTTGTTCTATATACCGCCTGGACTGGTCCTAGCCAATCAGAGAGGAGGGGGCGGGGTTTGGTCGGAATACAGGTGGAAAAACGCGCTCTCATGTCATAATCATCATCATCATCGTCTTTTTCATAATCATCATCTTATTATTCTTCATCACCATCATCATCATCATCATCATCTTATTATTATTATTCATCATCATCATCACATCATCATCTAGAACAGCATCACTAGCAAAAACACCTCTATCCTTAGCTAATTAAACTAGTTAAACCCTTATCCCTCATCCTTAACTAATTAAATCTACACCACTTAGAAACTAAAAACCATAAAACCTTAAAACTAAATTACTTTGCCAATTCAATAACATTACAGCTAGTAGTGGTGTGCGATACCACAAAATTTGGTATAGATCCGATACCAAGTAAATACAGAGCCAGTATCGCCAATACCGATACCAATACTTTTTTTTTTTTACTTTTTAAAGGTGGATGCATCATCAAATTGCTAAATCTGCCTGAATTTGCCTGTCCTTTAAGTGTTTTTGTGTTTATCCCTTGAATTATTAATTAATTAAAACCCAGGACAGAATTTGAGGAAAGTTATGAATAGAAATATACTTTATTATCATAATAACAATAACAATAAAACAATAATTAAAAATAATTTTAAAATAAACAATTAGTGAAAATACAACAAATAAAGTGCAATTAAAACAACCCCCAAAG
>JBBPDC010000109.1:1351449-1368634 GCA_037974485.1 Hemigrammopetersius urotaenia | reverse complement strand
AGCCAGAGATTTTCTGTGAAGTGTCTCTCCACCACCTCCTCCCAGAAGGTCTTATTCCGTGGTCTCTCCCAAACCCGTGGGTTTCGTCTCACTGGAGTACTTTCTTCGAGCTCTGGGGCTATCAGACAAGCTTCATTCTGCTGTCGTCTTCGGATATTTTGTACAATTCCAATTAATTGTGAAACTGAAATAACAGTAAGCTGGCAAATTTAAAAAAACTCTTAATAATCTCTCCATTTTTTTCTTTGTTTAGCGGAGGGGGGTGTCACGTGGGAAACAAAAGGTAGATCATTTTTCAACAAACAAAATAATGTATGGAAACGGCTTTTTTTGCGATACACCAAAACTTATGCGACAGTTCTTTGGGGGGGAAGACGTCATCGCGCTCACCAATTTATCGATAAAAAGCAGGTGGATGGAAACAGGCTGGAGACAGCAAATTTTGTCGATAACAAAACGTCACAAAAAAAATAGATGGAAACTTGGTTACTGTTGAGCTGTTTCAGATGAGCTGCCAAGTTCTGGCTCGCTTTAGACAATCCTGATTTCCTAAAGTAGATTTGTCTTTTTGTACTTGACTGTGTCTTTCCTAAGTACAAACACTGATTGGTACTGAAGTCCTCAGATGTGTAACGAATTTAACAGCTGTCTGGGGAAAAAACACCTTTTCAGTTTCCTTTCATTCAAATGTAGTTTGTCAGCCAAGCCACCTTCAGTGTCAAAAGTTTGCACCTTTAGTTTTGCCCCAGCACTATCAGGCTGATGTTACTAACACTATGACAGTTATTCACATTTATAAATACATACAGTTTGTGCAGTTTTTTAAATGAGGTGCCATGCAGAACAGCCAATCACAACTGAGCTCATTTACATTTATCAGTTATAGGTACAGTAACAAAAACAGCCTGTTTCATTCCATTCAAGTATAAAAAAGCTTAGAAAATCCTCATATAACAATTTTTAAAAATGTAGAATGTTCTTTTAAACGGAATTTACACGGATTTCTCCAAACTACTGTATGATTAAACCATTGAGGTGTAAATGTATTAACACCAATGGAGATTAGAACCAGACTGGTGTAATGACTCAATTGTTTAATGCCCCTCTAAAGGTGTTGTAGACACTGGTCTCCCGATCTGACCACCACTGGAAAGTAAATTTCTCTACCATTAGTCATTTCACATTTATAATTTAAACTGACACAGTTAAAACACGGCTAATTGATTACTGGTAAGTTTCAATTGCTTGTTAGCATTAGCCTCATAGCTCATGTGCACAACTGGACACACAGACTTCAAACACTAAACATGCTATAGCTGATCAGTTACATTTGAGGTAGGAGTAAAAACATATTTGTATTCCTTGAGTTATTTTATGAAAGCTTTATAGATTTATACTGTGATGGGTTTGTGAGGACACACCCTTCCCTAGCGAACAGATCAAATCTGTATTAAACACTTCCTCTTGGGTCTGTTTTCCCTAAATGAGACCGTCTGTCTGAAACTTCACATTGCTGACTGGCTCTCTGCACAGACATAAATGCTGCAGGGCCGGACCCTTCGCCTGCTGCGTCCCAGGATTCTGGGCAGTCTGCAGCTCCTGGGCACAAACTCCTCACAGGCTTCTCGGAACTTGCGGATCCTCCAGCAGTACACAGCAGGGTTGAACACGGCCTTGAGGTAGCTGAGCCACAGTGCCCCAACCCCGGCTGGGTAGAACCCGGCGCTCTGGTAGAATCTTTTGCTGAAGGCAGCCAGCAGGCCGAGCACTGTGTGTGGCAGCCAGCAGACAGAGAAGCCCACGAAAAGGATGAGGATGGTAGTAAAGGCGCGTGTCTTGAAGCTCATGTCCACGCTGAGCTGCAGGGGCCGTCGCAGGACAGCCAGACCCGCCTTGCCCCCTTGGTCAGTTCTGGGGCATGCGTGGTTGTGTATGCGCAAAGCATTACGGCGGACAGCGTTGAGGATGCGCAGGTAGGAGAACAGCATGATGCTTACAGGTATAAAGAAGACGGCAGCTGCAAGCAGAACCGTGTAACTGCGGTCTGGAAGGGACTCGATGTATCCCAGGACACAGCGCTGGGTTCCAGAACCCAGGCTTGGCCAGCTTGCCGCTGAGGGCAGGGCCAGGCAGAAGGACAGAAGCCAGGAGCCAGCAATTAAAAGCTGGGCTCGGCTTGGGGTCAGCTTGTCCTGGCGCCGCACGATGATGAGGAAGCGGTCCACGCTGATGATCAGGAGAATTGCCACCCCTTCAAGGACGAATAGCCAGTAAAGCATTACTGTGACACGGCAGAAATCTGGCCCGAAGTGCCAGTCGTTTGAGACAACGGTGACAGCCGTCACAGGCATGCAGAAGAGAGACAGCATGATGTCGGTGAAGGCCAGGGTGGCCAGCAACAGATTTATTGCAGAGCGCATGGCCGGCTTCTGGTAGACGATGAGGCAGACGATGCCATTTCCGAGGAATCCCACAACAATAATGACCACCATTACAACAGAGAGCGCGACCCTGAGGGCGATGGGTAAAGGGCCATTTGTGACTCTCTGAAGCTCTGTTATGTTTGCCACACATTTGATCATGTGATCATTTGGTAAGCCACATCCAGAGCTACTGTTGCAGGCAATCATGATGATGAATCCGGCCGCAGGATATCAGGAACACTTCCAATCCAGATGCCTCCTTCCTCCTTTGTTACATTGTCCATTTTACTGAATCTAGAAAGAGACAGCATCGGTTAAAGAACTGCTACAAACTGAGCGCACAATTAAAAGGCTATGGTGTAAACAAACCATTCAGAGTGCTTTGATGGGAAATCCTTGACAACGTAGTAAAGTCAGAATTGGCCACAGTGGTGGGGACCTGACACATCGGATCCTTTGGCCTAAAATGTTTAAATCCATATCAGGGTGGAAAGTTACATGCGTGGTGGTGTGGTAAGGCAAAATTAGTCCCTGAAAAGAATTTTACCACTACTGTACATCACCAACATTACATTAAAAACTCAAGACACACGTAGGTTCACTGGATTTGTACAGTGAATAAAATGGCTACATTTGAGAGGCAGACCCCTGGTTCTGGTCTCCACCACTGTAAAGAAATCTGATTCCCAACAATACACCACTGTTTAGATGCCTGTTTAAATCTCAACTACTGAATTTAGCAGATCCTGTATGATCCCTTTTTAAATGGGAGACCAAGCACACATAAGTGGAGGATGGGAATATGAAAGAGCACATTTATATGATGATGCTGAACACACTTCCAGACTGCTTACTGTTGTCATGGCCACAGAGAAGGATGCAGTACTCCATGTCCATGATGATGGTGATGATGAGCCTTAGCATCATGGAGAGCACTCCTGGAGCTCTTCAGAGGAGTTATGAGCCCTGAAAACAGACAGGACACAGAAGGTGGAAAACAGGTAAATAAAAATTGTGATATCTGGCGTAGTGGAGGAATGTGGGTGCTGGAAAACGGCTCCATGGCAACACGGGCTCTTGTGGCGCCAGAAAAGGGAGCCACGTCCAAAAATAGAACTGAGAACAGTAAAGTGAGCGGGAGCTGCACTGTGCAGGCCTGCTGCTGCTCATGGACCTGCATCAGCACCAGCACCAGCACCTTCACCCAGGTGGACTGGGAACGTGGATGCTCACATCCTGTTGGTTGTTTGCGTGGGGGATTGCACCTCGTTTCTTTTAAGCACATACATACACACACAAAAAAAAAATATCCAAGACGCAGGCAGGGTCCACCACGAGCAGTTCTCACGCTTTACATAATAAACACACACTCAATTATCCTTCTAGAGGTAGATAACACGGAGCGACCAGTGCTCTGATTTGCTCCATAATTTCTGTACTTGGATCCGGTACTCACCATGGTCGCGCGGCTTCATCCCCCACACACCACACCAAGCGAGAGGAAAGAGATCCGCTTGGGTTCTGTAGATCAAATCACACAGCGAGACGAAGTGGATCCGTCCAGACCGCTTGCGCTGTGCCCACTTGCAGTGGGCTGAGCGCGCGCCCCCGCGCGCTCTCGTTTGTACTGTAATGAATGACGTTGGTGTTGCTCAGCTGAGTCCATTCTCTCCACTCTCTGATCCCACTCCACTCAGACGCCCCTTTCTGTTTGCTAGAAGAATCTGTTTTTCCAAGTGATAAAAAAAATATTAAGCTACTTTGTCAGAATTAATACAGTTAATACTTTCTACAAAATATCTAGTTGTGGCAGTTAAACCTTTTAATACTCATTGAAATAGAATTAAACTCACGGAATGACTGGGACCAGGACAGAACCGCAATTCAAAGACTATAGCTTCTGTGCTTTATTGGCAAAAACACAATTTCTGCCCATTTGCTTTAAATGCCTCTCAATCAGTTTGATAGATATATAAAAGTACTGCTTTTAAAAAAATGAATAAATGAATAATGTACAATCATGAGAGGACCCCAACTGAGAATTCTAACTGTATTATATTGCGTATTATGGGCAAAAACCCAATTTCTGCCAAGATGACTTTCTTTAAATGTCCCTTAAGTTTGAGGAATTGGTGTGTAATGGTATTCTGCCCAGAAACATCTGACCACATGTGAAAGGATTTACTATCATAATACTGCTGAAGATCCTGCAATGCAGGGTCTCCGTGTAAACATTGCAATTTGCTTACAAAATCTAAAACGATTAACTCTGATGCAGTCAAGAATTCAGGGATAGTAAATCGCTGTGTAGAGAAAACAGAAGGGATTAAAAGAGCAATTTGGTTCTCTATACAAGAATGATCACAAACTAAATACACAAAACTGTGTTTTTATTGGAAAACAAAGTAATACTTTTATACACGTAACCCAAGCAATGTGTTTGGTGACAACCAAATGACCAGATTTGAACAGTTTTAACTATACAGTGAATCTGTATATAAATAAATGTGTGGTGGTGTCCAGTCTTCACAGCAGCACCATGGCGCCCCCTGCTGCTCATCGTTTCTTCCAGGTGAACTTCTTGCGAGCCTTAGCCTGGCCAGGTTTCTTCCTCTCCTTGACTCTGGGGTCAGGCGTCAGCAAGCCAGCTGAAAGCAACCAGAGGCCAAAACGACTGAATTGAAAAATAACTGTTGGTCACGACCTACAATTTTGTATTTGCCCTTCATGGAGCAGCCAGTTTCAGTAGTTACACTCAATGACCATTTTCTCAGCTAAAAAAAAAAAAACAGCTAAACTTGGTTTGATTAAATAATTCGAAAATGATCAAACTAAATCAAGAAAAGGGTGTAGAATTAAACCTCCATTATCTATTCTTCATAGCCTTGCATTCCTAGGCATGCCTGTTCATATCAGCGCCTAACTTACCTTGTCTCATGGACTCCATCTCTCCAGCTGACACGAAGCTGAGCAGGGCTCGCGAGATGGCCAGCCTCAGAGCGCCGGCTTGGGCTGAACGACCACCGCCCTCCACGCTGGCCTCAACATCAAACCTCCCCAGCATGCCCACAAAATGTAGGGGGAACATGAGCTGCTCTCTGGGAGGAAGAGAAAGAATGAGAATGAATGCGATAAGGACACATAATTTGGGGAGAGCTGAAGGCAAGTCCTATTAATACCTTGAAAAAGAGAGAGAATTGTGTTTCTCTCCAATGATTTTAATGTCTTGCATTCTACCATTCAATGTGTCTTCTGTGTGCATTACACTTGCACCAAACCCCCTTTTGAGACTGACACAGTGATACTGAGACAATGTGATAATCCAGCCTTAACAGACATGCCACTGAGGACACAAATGGAACCTGCAAGTACAAAAACACTCAAGTTCGCTTTATGCGTGTGTGCGTGCCCCTTGGTTTGGGGACGCTGAAGCAGCTCTCTGTGCTGACACTGAGAAACGTCACTCGTCCCCTTGGTTAGGCCTGTGTGAGGCAGCTGCGGTGATAAGAGCAGGCCATGCCGTCGGAGCCGGTCCCACTACTCACTCAGCTGTGTAATTAACTTTCCTCTCAGATTAAATAATAGTGGGAAGTGCAACAGTGTGGACAGGGAAAACTGCTGCATTTTGACATTTTCTGTTTGGGAGGCACAGGCTTTGCTCTGTGTGTGCTAAATATTGTGAAGGCTACTACTGACGCAGCACGGCTGACTAACAGAGAGACCAGAGGCATCCACAAGCAGGATTATAGGTGTCTGGAATCATTTAAAGAGACCATACTATACATTTTACCAAAAACAACCAAAATTCAGGCTTTTTAAAATTTGCCTTTCCTTTGAATCACTGAAATAATATTTAGTTTCAGAGAAACTGCTGCACATCTGTGTTGCATCGAGTCGGCTACTGATTCATGATCCCTGGTATGTGATAAATAGACCCAAATACACAGAAAGAGAAACATCACCATATCATGATGCCTGCGTCACCATGCTTCACTGTCTTCACAGTGCACTGTGGCTTGAATTCAATGTCTGGGATCATCTGGCAAACTGTCTGTGGCCCCTAGTCCAATAATGAACAATCTTGTTTTCATCAGTCAACAAAATTTTGCTCCATTTGTTTTCAGGCCACTCAGTGTATCCTTTGGCAAATAGTAACCTCTTCACCATACCTTTTTTTCCCCGCAACGTTTGGACTTTTGCGGCATCTTCTATTTGTAACAGTCATTTCAGGCAACTTTAGAGGCAATTCAATTATTACTGTAAATACTCTGCTTATACCAACGACAGTGCACACCAAAAAAAATGCCTGTGCATGAATTACAGTACAGTCTCTTTTACATGCCAGCACTACAGTTCAGTGTAAACTGTACAGTACAAATATGGGTTTACCTTTACACTTTTATTCATGTATTAAGCTGAGTTTAAAATGTTTAGGGTTTGCACTATAAAAAACAGGCTTTTTTTTTTTTTACCACATCACAATGCGTTTCTTCACTATACGCAGGAGCTCCTTTCCAATAAAGCAGGGCTTTTTATTGTATTTTGAACATGACCCTTTCTATTAATGATTCAATTGGTCTGTTGGTTTTCTATTACTCTACTACACCTACTAATACATTATTTGCCATGTAAAGACAATTTCTTGACCTGCTATTACTCTGAACAGACCTACTTTGACTGTGCAAATAATTATCTAACTACTGCTGCCTGTCACAAGGAACATACAATACCCTGCCTCAACCTGATCAGTGCTGCAGCTGTGCTAAGAGTGGTGGTCTTATTTCCTTTTTGACTGATGGAAAGAGCTGAGAGTGGAAGGGCTGGTAGAAAGGTGCACATATGCTGTGTACATGGTATAAATAATGGCAATTAGACGGGCAGTCAATTTGGCCAGGTGAGTGTAGACACATGGTAGGTGTATAGAAAATAAACACCTGTCCTGCAGGATGGGGAAATACAACAGGTAGTTCTTGCCGTTGACAGTGAGGCTCCCAGAACCACAGTCTTTGAGAATGATGCTGGCCTTTGATGTCTTTCTCCTTCCTGAGGGGAACAGAGGTGAAGAGTGTGAAGAGTGATTTACTTTTTACTAGCTATTATAAACCTTAGATTTGAGGCTCTCAAGGATATTTTACATTAATGAGAATGATCACATTCCAATTACCCTTTGGATCACATAGTTTTGATTTAAAATACCTTAAAATAATTGAATATTTAATAATCTGGGAAAAAAAATAATGGGTCATGAAATCGGTACATTTTCAACTTTGAAAATTTTATTTAGAAAATCTTTTTTTCTCTCTGGAAAAGAAGACATCCTAAAGTGACAATAAAGTTTGTGGTGCCATCTCAGGCTATTTATTTATATTTATTGTATGATATTTAATGACGTCATCATAAAAAAGTAACTGACAGTAACAGGGTTGACGATTTCAAGCTAATTTGCCTCTAGTTAGCTAATGTTCAAGGTGACAAGAGCAGATGTCATAGTTTGAAATGATACTCATAGATTTGGTAAATATCAAGATACAAAAATTATTACTTTAATTAATGTAAGAAATTGATAACAGGAACAACAGGATAACAGGAATGACGCTGTCCCCAACAATCTCATAAAACAACAAAAGAGAGAAACTTGTGTTTTATATGTTGGAAATCCTCTTCCTGTAAATTATGTAACTTCATGTAAATTATATTATTGCTGAAATGTGCCACTATTTTATAGGGTTTTTTTTTTGTCAGTGACAGGGTTGACTTGAAATCAGGGGACACTGATAAAATGATTTAAATTTTATAGAGATGACTTGTGTTCATGCTAAAACACTGCTTAACAATGAGATTACTAGAGCAATATACAAATGTGAAAATTTACCTTTACCATTAACAAAAATAACTTTCATAGGATTTCAAAATCCCTGCCTTATTGACATAAATGCAAATTTTAACATGGACAATAATATTTAATTTACTTAATGTTAAGGTAGTATTGATGATAGAAGACATGCTAATGGTATGTTTTCCAAATGATGCATGTATCTGGTATTATGGTGATTTTATGACGTATTTCTCTGGGACGGAAAATATTCCAATTCCATGGAATGACCCGTATGCTTTATATTTCCATTCATAATTTTATTCTGTAGGCTTTAAAAAACAACAACAAAAAAAAAAGTTTCCTTCCACTGGCCATTTTCAATAAATGAATGAACCTACCAAAGAGAAGGACAACTAAACATTCTATTAGCTGGGCTTGGTTATGAAGGAAACAATGCTTGTGTGTGTGTACCATCTGCCTGGCTGAAGGCCACTCCGTTTTCATCAAGCTGGAGAGCAGGGACCTCATGCTTGCTGGACTGCACCTCCAGCTTCAGACGGAATTTCTGCACAAATTCCTCCTCCATCGAGCTGTATGGCATGGACAGCAACTTCTCCATCAACTGGAGAAAGCGAGCGTACTACAAGAACATCAACAAATATATTGTAAGTACGGTGAAGGTCAAACTTCTAAACAGCACCCTCTTGTGTTCATTTTGGGAAAAGCAGTATAAATTGTTTTAGTGAGTTTAGAAATGGGAACATCTGTAAGTGCTTTTAAGAGATTCTTACATTGTGGTCGGAGATATTCTCTACCAGTAACTCCTCCAGCTCCTCTTTCAACAGCCACCTGCTCCCAGTCAGAGAACTGAAGACACATGTATGCTTTTAAAACTTTTACGAGAGATCCATCAGGAGACACAAGTACTGTTAAATGTTATACTCACATCTGTTTGGTATCCTTTGTAAAAAGTCCTTTATTCCTCAGGTTGTCCTGATATTTCTCAATTGCTAGTATTTTCCCAAAGGCATCCTGGAAAAAAAAATAAGCTAAGCTTAGGAGCACAGATGATTAAAGAAAATAATGTTTTACTAAGTTTATAAATGCATAGGATTATTGTGTATTATTGTGAACCAGAAAACCAGCTTTTTACCAGCAATGGAAATAGCAATTGATAATGGTGTGTTTTCAAGAATTCATAGAAAAAAGGCACATCAAAAGCGCAAAGTGCAAGGGTTTTATATCACTTGCCCCCCTCCCCCCTTCCTTCTCTCATACACACACACACACACTATGCTGCGTGTCTGTATACAGAAACCAACAAGCACTTGGCTTGTAACCCGCCTGAATTCTTTCTTTCCCTCTCTCAATAGCGCACACACTCAGACTCACAGGTCCCCAAACACACAGACTCCTATGCAGGCAGACGCACAGTCAGACTCTCGAATACTCACAGGCACACGCACACATACACAGTCTCCCTCCTCGCGGCAGAAGGATCTGCCATGCGGAGCAGGATGCCGTTCTCGGGCACGCTTGTCTAAATTGGCATCACGCCTACCAGCCTGGAGTGCCCGTCAGGCGTCATGGCAGTGGAGCGGAGCGAGGCTGGGTGAGGGGGGTGTGTGTGCGTGTGTATGCAGCTCACGTCGGCCCCTTTCCCCTCAGACGCGCGAGAATTCATTTCCCCCACAATTATTCCACAGCTGTTTGTTTAATTCTGTCCTGATAGAGTGCGTCTAATCCACCGACACTCGCCAAAAAAAGCAAACATTCGGGCAAAAACCAATTTTCAGCAGAAAAAAGGAGAGGAGTAATAGAAAAGAAATAGACAGGAGTAGTGAGGAGGGAGGGGCGACACAACGAGTGGAATGCACATTACACGTTCACCAACACATAATGGAGTTGGAGAAATTCAAATAGGTGCGGGGAAAAAGAGGTAAGGGGGGGTTGCTTTATCTGACAACGTCTGAAAGGGTGCTTTGACGAGGTGGAAGAAAGCAGCAGCTTTGAAATGAGCTTTGAAAAGGCCCTTTAGGTTGGACTATGGCTTTTCATATTCAATAAATCATAAGCATGTAGTACAGCAAAAGATCAGCCACGTTACTATGGATTTTAAAACACAGAACATTAAATTTTATTTGTCCCATACACCATCATACATGGTACGAAATGCAGTGAAATGCTTTTTGCGACACCCGACCTTAAAACAGCCAACCAAAAAAAACCCCCCAAAAAACAGTTAAAATAGTAAGAACAGTAGAAACAGTATGCAGGTAGGATAAAGTGCAGGCGCATTACCAACAAGACATACATGAATGTATGATATACATATAAGAACTATATTGGGGGAGGGGGGGTTGGGGGTGGATCATGGGGAATCTTGTGTGAGGAATAACTCCTGCTATACTTATATTACTATTTACAAGTCTGGATTTTCCAATCATAGTAGTTGTTAGGAAAAACATTTAAACTTCCATAGAAACAAGAATTAGTGGTATTAAAATATGCTATAATATAAGTACCTGTACTGTAATGCAATTAACTAAAATTTAACTGTATTTACAGCTATGCAGATTGCTTTTTTTCTGCAAATTTTGGTGCAAAAGCAAAAGTATTTGCCAAATATATTGGAAAAAAACATGTAAACATTATAGCACCTTGTGGCAAATAAACAAACTGTTATAGAAAGTGTACTTATGTTCACAACATCATTTTAATGATAAAATCCAAAATATTAGATGAAGCTTTAGTTCTATACACTCAAGTAGCACCTGGAACTTTATGTCTACCCACAAAAATAATGTGCATCATGCCCAGGTTTGAACTCCTGAGGAAATCTTGAACCATCCAAATGTTCCTTGGACATTTTACTTACAAACTTTTTAAAAAGTGTTTTTAGCAGCTCACTAAACTTCCAGCACTGCTAAAAACCACAGTTCTTAAACCCATCCCGAAGATGCGTAATCTGCCCTTAACAGTTATAGACCTATTTATCCCTATAAATAAATATTTTAGAGAAAGCATTTTTTTAATCATTTAATTAACTACCTACACACAAAAGGTTTATCTGATATCAGTCAGGTTTCCATCAACATCCCAGTACAGAAACTGCTCGTTAAGGTACTGTTTGTTGTTTGCCTAAGAGTAAAAGAACTTAACTGTATTGGTGAGCTTTTAGCAATGTTAAACAGACAAGAAAACTTGACCAGGCATTCAGGTACTGCCAATGGTTCAGGTTGTACTCTGAAGCCAAAGGGATATTTTGGCTTGATCAGCGCTTGTGAATCAGAGAGAAACAGAACAAATGGAATGGAGTCCTTCAAGGATTCAGTCTTGGGCCCGTCCTGTTTATTCTGTATTATTCTGTAACTATGCAGATCCAGCTTTTTAACCAAGAGATTTTGGCCCAACAGATTCAAATGTGCTGGTGCCTCAATAAAGTAAATAATAGGATTCATTAAAACTTTTGCCATTAAAAAGACAAAAGAGATAATCGTGTTTGGAAATAAAGAGGGAAAGCTCAAATCTCAGCACTCACATGGAATCTAGAGCTCCTAAGATGTCTACTCATGTTAAGATCTTGGTAGGACCATGGATGGAGACCTTAGATTAAGTTATCGCTGCTGGAACAACTGCTCATCAATATCAAATCTGCTGAACGCTGCACTTATTTAAAAGAAGATATCAGAAATATCAGCTATTCCATTGCACTTTTAACCTTCTTCTATTGATTTTCTATGTACATATTTTTCACTTATCACTATTTTTATGCTTTCTGTTTATATTATATTCATTTCAAGTACATTGAATGACCTTTGTGTAAGATATTGGGCTTTATAAGTAAACTTGCTGGATTGGATACCAGACAAAATAAAAGAAACAATTTCTGTAAGAAATCCAGCCTAAAATAGCACATTAACATTGTGTGACATCGTGTTATTGGTTTTGTAATTCATATAGGGGAGTCTGAGAAGGAAAACAGTTCATTTTAAAGAGTAGTAGTTTTTAAAGAAAAAAAAATCTATCCCCATTGAGCAACACAGTTTCAATATCAGAGTCAGCTTAAAAAAAGATAATGTTATTGTCCTATCTTATTAAATTAAGCAGAAGGGCAAAAATTATCCCCAAGAGTGTAGCATTTTAGCACTGTAGCATTAGGCCCTTTGCATTTGCAACGCCAACAGTAGTAACTTGGATATAAATGTGCATACATGGTTTAACTGTGTGTGTGTGTGTGTGTGCATGTGTGCGTGTGTGCGTCTTTTCTCCTCATCCCTGTAAAATATTGCAGTTCCAACGGCTGGGGAACTGTACATTATTTTGCAGCTGCTGTGGGGTTTCGGGGCATGTGGCACCTCCTCTTGTTCTGAGGTTGACTCGGAATGTTGAGCGCCACAGCCAATTTGACACACACCTATTTAAATTAACAGCAGGGGTCCTTGCTACTGCCGGGCAAAGGGGAGGCTTGGGGGACTTGGGCAAGCCGAGGACAATGCCACATTAGTCAACACACACACAGACAACACTACAGCGCCCCGTCTTAGCCCAAGGTCGGCTGTGAAAGATAAACGGTAAAGGGGAAGGAGAGGAGATATGCGTGAAAAAAGCAAAAGCCAAAACTTTGAAAAGGAATTAGCTGAGGTGACAAAGAGCTGGTGTCTCTAGGGCTCCGTCCCCAAAATCCCTAAGGCACAGCTGTACCCCTGTAATAGCGCATACAGACACGTCTGTAATAGCACAAAGCCAAGGCGTGCCTAGTGAAGTGTGCACTGTTCCCCGCTGAAAATGCGATTTGGGGAGGAGAAACAGAAGACCGTCACAGTGAACAACCCCATCTCCTCTCTTAACCACACACACCTCTCTCACTTGCTCTTGCCCTCTCAAACCCTTTTGTTGCATCTATTCCTCTTATTTCCCCTCTTACTTCTGCCTACTTGCACTATTATCTTGCACTCTTTCATCTGACCTTATCTCACCAGCACAGCGCTGGTTTGACCAGTCAGTCAGGATCTTCGTACATAATTATATTAATTATATTTAATACAATATAGTTTACTAAATTTAGTGTAAAAACAGTTCAGAGATCAATATAATCAGCTTTTACAAACATATAACCATATCTATAAACTGATTTATGAAGTAGGAAATAAATTAATAGATTTATTTGGTTTAAGAGAAACCGACTTGCAACAGACTGTAAGCTACGAATACATGTCAAAACCCAGGTTTTCCAGCAAAACTTGCCCCAAGCTGCCGACTTGCCTTCTCCCCACAGTACATCCTGCTGCCATCTCTACTTTCTTACAAGCGACACATATAGGCAGCCAGCAATTCAGCAGACCAGACCACATTCTTCAATAGTTCCATGGTCCTGTTTTGATGCTCACATGGCCATTACAGCCGCCTCTGGTGACGGAGAGGTGTCAGCTTGGGCAGTTTGACCAGTCTGCAGCATCATAAATTACAGCAATGCTCTAGACTACACAGACAAGTCGTTTTGGTTTTACTGTTGTGTTAGATTAGTCTGAGAGGTAGACTGAGGGGCATCTTAGCACAGACCCTTATGCCACTTAATATTGATCATCTGTATAACTATCAGCATATTGTAATATGTATTTATTGGCCTTATTGGGGGGAGAAGAACAAGGTAATTTGTTGACTGTTGAAAATCCTGCCTTTTGTTAAAGTTAGGCAACCCTAAATAAGCAGAGATTCATGAGGCAACCCCTGTGAGACAAAAGTGCCAATCTGCCTGCCTCTGGACAGCATCTCAGAGCTGAACTCTTTCAAAAATAATGCCCACATGTACAACCTAGGTTTTACCAACCTGAATAACAAGCAAGTTTTGAGATAAAAGTCGAATGTAGAGATAAATGTCAGAGATAAAAGGATACACAAACACAACTTAATGTTTAAAAAAAATATCTCTGATTAGATTGACAGAAAAACAAATAGTTTTACCTCAGAGAGAGAGAGAGTTAGAGAGAGAGAAAGCAAGAGAAAAGGAGAAAGAGAAAAGGAGAGAGAGAAAGAGAGTTAGAGAGAGAGAGAGAGAGAACAAATGGAAAATCTGAGAGACAGAAAATGTGACAGAAGGAGAAAGGTCACAGAGAGAGCAAGAGACACAGACAGAAGGAAAACAGAAAGATTAGAGACAGAGAGAGAGAGACAGAGAGAGCTCTAGGGAAACTCACGTGCATTAGGGAGTAGTAGGCTTGTTTGCCCGTGTAAAACAAGAAGTGAAAAGGGCGTCCATCCTCACCCCACTGGACCGCTGCATGAGAACATGTGCTGTCAGTCAACCAGCCACCATATGCAGTCACAGTATGTGGACATTTGTTATTATAACAATTGATATAACAAAGGGTTATAATCAAGGTTCATTCATCGGAAAAGTCTTGTTCACGTACCTGCCTGTTTTGGAAATATTAGGTCCGGGTGCTGTAAAACAGATGTAAAAGAATTACACAGATGATTTTTGTGCTTCTGTTTTCATGAAGCATAAAGACTGAGAAAAAGCTTACCTTCATGATAGGCCGCGCTCGTTTCTCAAACAGAGCCGAAGGAAAGAGGTATGCTATGCTCCTCTGCAAAAACACAAACACAAAATTACTGAAAACATCATCATTTCAACCAAGTCTACACAGAGCCCAACAAAAACAAGTGTTAAAAATGATTTTAGATATCTGTATGTATTTGGACAAATAATACAAACAGAGCTATTTATGAGCTAGTTTGAAATAAATAAATAAATCAAAAAGGTGAAAGAGAGGGGGATGATGTGAGATTACAACAGATGCACTGGAAAAGGACATGCAGTCATGTATCACACTGTCAAAATTAGAGAATGAGAGTGTGTGGAAGAAAACAAGCAAGAAAAAACGCATCAAAGAAAAAAAACAGGGGGGTAGGTGGGAAGATGCAGAACACAGTGACAGATGAAGGCAGCACCTGTTAATACCCTGAAAGGCAATATGGCACAACTCCCTGAGGGACATATAGCCTCATCACACCGTTCCACAAAGCCCTGCTGCCTAAACTTCATACAAGGCTAGTGATAAAGAACAAGCAAACCTCCAACAAACCCCCACCCCCTGCCCCTCCCCAGGTTTCTTACCCTTTCAACTTTGTGGAGTAACTTAAACGCACACTTCAGTGCGTGGTACTGCAGACAGGGAAGATGCGAAGGAGCCGGACAGTCTGCTCTGACAAGGGCACAACGGCTAATGAAAGTTAAATACGGTCTGGTGCTACCATGACTTATGAGCCATTTCAGCGCCCAGCTCTGTTCCTGCTTAACAAACACAGTCAAGGAACATTTGCATTCCAAAATCCATTTGGAATACAACTACTTTTTCAAAGATGAATTAATGACATTAATATTAATGATTTCCAGGCCATTTCTAAATCTCTGACGCAGAGATTAAAGACTTTTCCAGTGATAGATGCCATACCGGTATCATATTGACACCATCAAGAACCTCAATTTATACACCTCTCAGGATCAGTGGAGGTTCTGATCTCAGACAAACCTGGTAATGGCACTGAGTTTTAAAATCTCAAATCCACCTGATAAGAGGTTGTGTGTCTGCGTGTGTGTGTGTGTGTGTGTGTACACATGACAGCATAGAGAAGGCAGGTGAAGCTTGCTGTCTTCATTAATTACTTCCTGCTGGCAGTGCTCACCGTGCAGCTGTTTCACACCTTCATTGCATTCACAGGAACGTCACGTCGGCCGAAGCGGCTGCCAGTGAGATGGGTGCCAGCGCCAGTTCGGTGCCCGCACACTGCCCCCCAGTACTAGCCATTTTCCGCTCATGGACCCCCACTCATCTGGCACAGCAAGAGTCACTCTCTCTTATCCACGCTCATGTTGAGAACTCCATTTATTAACAACAAGGGAAGTTTAGGGATAAACATCGAGGAGTCAAATTTGGTAGGACATATCGTTTACAAGCAAAACTTCAAATGGAACAGACAAGGGCTACCATGAATGTTTCATTGAATCTTCCTTTCTTTTTTATTATGACCATGAGAGGGGATCTGATTGATCTGTTCCCAGATGAAATGAATATATTTCAACACATCAATAAACATAAATAATAACTATAAACAGCATCCTCAAGGTGGAACAGCATTTTTGCTTTTGTTTTTCTTTTCTTCTCTTAAGAGAGCAATAACTGTATAATATAATGCCAGACCTAGTTCTGTAAGATAACAGAGATTGAGCCTACACACATCCAACAACCTACACACATCTGTGAGGTCCCGGCAGTGTAGGTTTCCTCTCTTTCCATGATATTCACAAACAATTTCTGTCCCAATATCCACCTACACTGGAGTCAACTGGGAGATGCAATGGAGAAGGCGGCCAGAAAGTCAAACACTTTAGACCCCATCCCCACCGTTCTGGTCAAAGCCTGGCTACCCTCTCTGCTATTTTATTCTCACTTAACTAATAATAATAATTTGTATAAACAGTTCCAGTCTGGTTTTCGCCCCTTCCATAGCACTGAAACACCCATACTCCATTAGACTGGTTTAAATCATACTTGTCTGGCCGCAATCAGTCACTAAAATAGTTTAGACTGGTCTATGGGGTAAGATAGGTCTTAAGTTTGTTTATAGACCAGTCTAATGCAAGTAAGACAGTTTTATAAAAGTTAAGACCAACTCACTTTAGACCTAAAAAGTTAGCCGCCTCACCCCCAGACTAACATAGGTCTTAAGTGCTGGTCATATAATTAGAATATCTTCAAAAAGTTGATTTATTTCACTAATTCCATTCAAGAAGTGAATCTTTTATAATGTATACATTCATTCCACACAGACTGATATTTCAAGTGTTTATTTCCTTTAATGTTGAGGATTATAACTGACAACTAATGAAAACCCCAATTCAGTATCTCAGAAAATTAGAATATTGTGAAAAGGTGCAGTATTG
>JBBPDC010000109.1:1327818-1340270 GCA_037974485.1 Hemigrammopetersius urotaenia | reverse complement strand
TTAGAGCAACAGAAATCCAGGAACAGAAAACAAACAGAAAACCAGAAACTCGGCTAACGCCAGTCCAGACCGTGACAGTAGTTTCATTTTTGTGGAGAGAGACAGAATATCAACCTAAAATCAAGAAAAACCATGTTACATAAACGTTATTAATTGATTTGCAGTGAAATGAGTATTTGATACCCAAGCAAAACATGACTTAGTACTGAGTAGAGAAACCCTTGTTGGCAAGCACAGCAGTAAGACATTTCTTGTAGTCAGTCACCAGGTTTCTACACATCTCAGGGGTGATTTTGGCCCACTCCTCTTTACAGAAACTCTCAAATCCTTTAGGTTTCATAGTTGCTGTACCATTAGAAGAAAAACATCCCCACGCATAATGTTTCCACCTCCATGCTTGACTGTGGGGATGGTGTTCTTCAGGTCATATTCAGCATTACTCTTCCTCCTAACATGTTCGAGTTGATCCCAAAGAGCTCGATTTTGGTGTTATCTGAGCACAGCACTTTCTCCCAAACTTTCTCTAAATCATTTAAATGTTCACTGGCAAACTTAAGATTTGCCAGTGTACATGTGCCTTCTTGAGCACAGGGACCTTGCGGGCAGTGAAAGAAATTTAATCCATTATGATGTAGTTTAGTGACTGTGGCCCCAACTGCCTTCAGATCATTAACAACGTCCTCCAATGTAGTTCTGGGCTGATCCCTCACCTTTCTCATGATCATCCTCACGCATGAGGCAAGATACTGCATGGAGCTGAGGGCAACTGGTGGTCATTTTATATTTCTTCCATTTCCGAATAATTGTACCAACAGTTGTCACCTTCTCACCAGGGTTCTTGCTGATGGTCTTGTAACCAGATTAATTATCTGTGTGTGCAACATGGGCCAGTCTGTGGGAGCCAGATGTCTGGCTGGGTTGTAGTGGATCAAATACTTATTTCACTCAATGTCATGGAAATCAATTAATAACTTTTATGTAACATGATTTTTGATATTCTGTCACTCTCCATAAACATTAAAAACTACCTCATAAATTAGAGACTGTTCATTTTTTGTAAGTAGGTAAAACGGTGTTATGTGTTGTGCTGTAACAAGGACACCAGATAGAGTAGCTGCAGTTACCGCAGTTTGCAAAAAACAAACAGCAAGGACATAAAACGCACATGCGTCTCGAAGTCTGGCAGTTACATGCATTGCTCACAGTGAATCAGAGAGCTATTGATCGACACACAGCTGCTAGAGGGGAAGGAAAGAGAGAGAGAAAGAGAAACAACAGATTTCTCACCCTCAAATGCAGTTGTGATGATCATGTATGTATGTGTGTGTGTGTGTGTGTGTGTGTGTGTGTGTGTGTGTGTATGTATGTGGGTTTGTGCATATTTGACTGTGTGTGTGTGTGTGTGCCTTTGTCATGGGTGCCAGCGAGCTGTTCCTACCCCTGGGCCATGCAGCCCCCTCCCTGGCGCCCCTGCCCTGCGTGAACCAGCACATGTGCCTAAGCCAGCCATGATTGGCTTCTTATCTGCGGGGAGAGCTGAGCGAGAGGGAAAGCCGTGATTGGAAAAAGTTGCCGGGGGACATGTTGCAAGGGCCACATGGTGTCCTTGCCTCAGCGCAGAGCCACCCAGAGACCCGGAGCATGCGGTAATTCACGCAAGACCTGCATGGCCCAGGAGACACCGACTGAATAATACAGATCCACACACACACACACACACACACACACACACACACACACACACACACACAAATCAACACAACCCAGAAGGGCAAAAAACACAGCGAGGACAAGCAAGTGATACATAAAAGGATAATCCAGGACAAATACACTAGGCTCATTTATATTTCCTCTTATCTCTTTATTTATTCATTACAGTACCAGTCCAAAGTTTAGGCACAACTAAGAAAATGTACATTTGTTACAACCCTTTTTTTGTTTGTAATAACCCAGTTTTGTTTATAAGAATTTCTGAATATCCATTTTATTGGTTTCATTTCCAGTAAATGTGTTCATTAAGAACACATTATTAATATTTCAGTGTCTGAAAAAGCAAAAGATATACATTTAACACATAATAACACAAAGGTCCCCAATGCTACATATAATATTGAGTCTATAAGCATTTAATTTCCCATCCCTATTTTAATACCCCCTACTGCCAGACTCATTCTTCGGTTCTTTCTCAATCCATATTCTTCTGTAAACTAGACTATAAACAGTATATTGGACTGATAACTGCTGCCTAGCCATAACTACATAAAGTCAAAGTTGGAATTGGGGGTAATGTTGTGAATGTTGGATTTAGTTAAATGTTGTTGTGTCATTTAAATTGGGCTTTATGCATCGGAGATACATAACCTACTATGTGCTATGTAGGTAGGTAGTAGGTGCACTATGTACATCCCAAATTACGTAAGCCAAAGGAACAATAGTGAATTGAGAGACAGAGGGAACACACACCTCATCCCCTATAGTTAGATTATATGGAAGAAAAATAGCAGCACAAAAGAGGTTAATGAAACATCACAGGTAATATTGGTATTTATTGTGATCAGCAATTATATTCTAGCCATTTTGAGTTACCACAAAGTAATAATAAATATTCTTTAAAGCTCACTGTTTGTAGTTTTTAATACATATTTCAATGTACTCTTTCATGTGGTAAAAATATTATTCAATGGAATTATTTTTGTTTTTTAATCAGGTTGAAATTATTATCTCCTATCCAAGGACAACTGATTTTGTAGGCAGTGGACCAGCATATAATCATTAAATTAATAAAAATTAAAAGTAAGTATGGAGAAGTATGGAAAATACTGAATGCAATTCTGAAAAGAAAACTACAGAAAAAAACAATATTATATTTAGTTCTTAGGTTTCATTCTGACACTGTAAACTTAATCATTTGACTGGAAATTAGATAAATGAATGAGTACTCTCTGACTTCATCAGTATTTTTGGTAGTTGTCCTGAAACAAGTAGTGTTCAGCAGTCAATAGATGCTCAGCATATGTGGAACTAAAACTGCATAGTGGGTTTACAGTTCAACACGTATTTAACAATCAAATACAACAAACAATTACATTATCTGTGATTCACATTCAATACATTCACTTCTTAATTTAAGTAAAATTTAAAGTAAAAACATTATTATAAGTGTTTAGCTATAAATGGAAGTGTTTTCTTATAGCACTTCACAGCACACAATGTGAACAATGTGAAATTCTTTCCCTGCATTTACCAAATGAAGCAGTGGGCTGCCACCAACAGGGGATGCCCAGGGAACAGTGCGTGGGGATGGTACTTTGGTCAAGAGTACTTAGCGGTGCCACTAGCAGTCCGGGGATTTGAACCCACAGCCTTCCACCTCCTAACCACTAGACCATAAGCTGCCCTTGAAATAAAAGTTTTTTGTTCAGTTTTCCTTTCAATTTAGTCATTGCCAATTTAGTCATGGTCATGCCTTCGACTACAGAGCTGGGAGCATGTATGCTTACATGGGCTTCCTTTGAGTCAGTTGAGAGAACAAGGCCAGTTATGCTGGTCTCTATCAATGACAGTAATACAACTAATACTTAGGTGGTTATCTATGTGTAAGGTTCCGTACTTAATTAAAGGTTTTTCTTGGAATTGTTCATGACAACCAAAAAGGTTTGAGGAACCAGCGTAAGTGCCAATTGAATCTGCATATAGGAAAATCTGTTCAGAAACCTTGAAATGGTACTGTATTTCTGCAATAAATGTTTATCATGCTTATTCATCTTTGTGAAACAGGCCTTACAAGTTGGCTGTTTCTGTACTTCTATCCAGTCTTTTCTTGTTCTAATATCCTTGTTATACTACACCAGTCCCTCATGTTGGCCTGCTGTGAAGCTTTCCCAGCTTCCATATCTGCCTTCCTTTAATTGATAGCAAAAGCACTGTAATAAATAGAGACATTTGGCTGAGGAGCAAGGAGAAGCCGAAGCGTCACAGATTACCCGCTGGAATCAGGCTTCATCAATATCAGCCTAATTACAAAGCAATTGTGGCAGCGCGTGAAACAAATCGAGCGGTGCAGCAGATTGGGCAGTGGCCACGGCCATCCACAGATATTAGAGCTTTTAGCTGGGGAGTGTGTGGGAGGGGCTGGGGAATACCTGAGTATCGCTCCCTACATGCTGCTGATAACGAAGAATGGAGTGATTTAGATCAGTCAAGTGCTCAGTCCATGCCAGCTCTGCTAATGTCTTCTGTGGCGGCTCACATGATCATGTATCTCCAGCCAAGCAGAATGTTTTCTTAGACAGCCTCTACTTCTTTTTCTTTCCTTCTCTTGCAGAATTTTTTTTTCTGTGTTAATTTTCTTTCTTTTATTGTTCTTTTCTCTCTTATTCTTTCTTTCTTTCTTTCTTTCTTTCTTTTTATCTTCATTCATTTATTACACTCATTTTGTTTGTTTTGTCATTTCTTTCTTTATCGTCTTGATTCAAACCCTTTTATTTCATGTATTCTTTACTTTCTTCCTCTGGCCATCACATTTCACCATATATAAATATATATACATTTTATTTGCACATGGTATATATGTATGCACACATATAATGAGCTGTCAGGTACCTGTTACAGAGCCCCCCTCACTCAGATGGAACCACTTTTCAGGCCTCCTTCCACCCTGACCCCCACCCACCAGAGGAGCAGCCGTATTGGGTTTCCACTGTGAGACAAGTTAAGGGTTCCTTCCATGCTTCCCATGGATAAAAAGACTAGTGTTTTTTTTTCTTTTTCCTCCATGATCTTAGTCTTATTTTTTCCCCCAGGTGAGTGTCTGAGGAGGGGGGGCAGAGGAGGAAGAAAGTCATTACTGCTTGCCGAGACCGTGGGATGCAGCTGCTTGCCGCTTGGGAGGAAGAGGTTCAGGACCCTAGACAGGACGAGAGTAACCCTACACTTTGAAAAGAGTCCAGAATGACCCAAGAAAAACTTCCTACCACCTCATCCCATTCACATTTGCCTCTAATGGGCAGTGTCTGAGCAGCGGTTCCCCTGAGTCCCTCCACCACCGGCTCTCCTTTTCACAGAGCCCCAAAAATCCCGCTTACATATTTAACGTTTTCCAGTGTTAGTACATGCAGATAATTGGCTCCTGATGTTACTATAGAGAAAGAAATTGTGATTATGCAACAAAAGAGATGAATTAATGGTCCACAGACGGTCGAGACCTTCCTAGCGTGGCAGCTGCATCAAAAGCCTCCACCAAATTATAAACACTTCCAACAACAAAGCAAGCACTGATGATGATATCAGTGAAGAAATCATTTGGCATAACGGCTGCAGCAATCAGACGTTGAGAGAGGCCTCCTAACAAGAGGAATGTAATAAGGTCCCGAGTTTGAAGACCTTCCACACATGTCTGATGAGAGGACAGGAGCTCTCTAGCTACTGCTATGGCCCTTCCCGACATCTGCAGAGGCAATTTAAGGCCCGCCGTAGACCACGAAAGGTTAAACCACTAAAATCTAATATTTGCCTAGAGGGGGTCAAGGCACTGCAATTACTAGGTACAATCGGCCGAGCTAATCAGCTGCTGGGGCTCGCGGGGGGCCGCGGGGCGATCAGACGGGCTCCCGATCAGAGTGGCTGTCCTCCTTGGTCTCTGTTTACTTATTAAACTCTATCTCGAGCTCAAGGAGCCGTGTTGCTGCCCCCGGGCCTCTCGGCACAGATTGGGGGGGCCCAAATCTAGCTTCTCTCTCTCTCTCTCTCACTTGCTCTCTCTCTCTCTCTCTCCCACCGCACTTCACAGGAACTCCTGTTAATCAGTAGTTTTGTTCCTGGACTGCAAAGGAATGGGCTAAATCTGGCAGTTATTAACACGTCTAATGCCCAGCCAGTTAAGACAACCTACAGCCAGCGGAACCTTGAGCTAGGGAATGCGCTTTTGCTTTTCTTTTTTTTTTCTGACAAAGTACACACTTTAAAACAATCGTAGCATGCTCTGTCATTGTTTCTGTTTCCCCCCCCCTCTTTGATACCCATATCCCCCTTGATTGAAAATCAAATATGGGATTAGCGTTTAATACATTATGATTGTCTAGTCTACACCCCTTTTGAACAAAGCTCGGGGAACAATTACGGTAATTAAATATGTGCCTGTACAGAAAGAAAAGATAATTATGTCCTTTGTGTATTACACCAATTAATTACTATTATTTCAGGGAATAAAGCCCTTAATGACTTGGGAGCAACCACATAGCTTTAGCATGGCTACATAGGCGGAAATAGATTTCCAACAAAGTTTCCCTCCTTTGTTGCCCTGGCTGGAGGAGCCTAGTGGGTGATATGTGAAGATAATTTCAGGTTAATCACTGTCATATTAGGAGTGGCACGAGGCAGGGTGAGCTGATGCAGGGCTTTGTGGTGAAGGGAATAGAAGCTCTACACCAGACCCTGTGATGATGAACAAATAGTGCTGGTTCTAATGAGGGCTGTTTTGGCTGTGTTGCTCTTGGAGTGGATATATCTTTATGAATGTAGCAAAAATGTCCAGTTCTAAAAGCTTTCCAAACAATTTTTATTTTGTTTTAAACGGTTTAGTAACATTTGAATGCGAGAATGTAATAAGTTTTTATTCTGATTAAGGTTCGCATATACCTGATTAGTAACTATTAGTAGTAGTAACTATTTAAACATTTTAAATCTCGAATGAGCAGTAATAGACATGAGCAGTTATAAAATATTTGTGACTACTGTGAAATTAATGTGCATGTTATGTTTTGTTAAGATGATGAATTGGTACGAACCAAATTCAAATTGTTTTTACCTTACCATGGGTGCTGGAACTCACAGGGTGGACCGTGAAGTAGAGGGGGCGGGGCACGCAGTTACAGAAGCGCTGACATGAGACCTGCTCTGACTGAATTTGGATTGGTGCAGAAGCAAGGCTCCACAGACCGACATTAAACATATTTTTAAACGTCATTATTCTTTTTAATGTTTTCCTTTCCTGAGTTTTGGTACTTAGAGATAGAGTATGAAGTTACTCAAAAAACTGGTGCACATTTGTCGTACCTCATATGCCAATTTTTGCATGTCAATCCCTCGACATTGATTTAAATAACACAATAAACTAAAATGTATTTCTTTATAACACTGTTTTCAGAACTAGACCCCTGTTAGCTCTCTGTGAGCAAACTATTGTGACTCTGTGTTGAGCTGCTAATGAGCAATGAGTGGTGGAATGGGAAACTCCTGATCTGTGAGAACTGAGATAAAAGGAACAACTGGAGTATTTGGATGTCAGGATTACACCCCAATAAAAAAATCACAATAAAAACACTTTTATGATTGTTGACAAGTTCTATTGCCTGTGAGAAGGAATTCCATTGTGTTTCTTGTTGCCTAATTTGCATAATTCAAATATATTTAATCAACATAAAGGAATAGTTTTACTGAGGATCCTCCAAATCAGGTGAAATTCAGTTTCTGGACAAAAGGAGTTAATAACAGACTCATTTAGGGATTAAATGATAACTCTGTTGTCAAACAAGATTAACCTGTTGACTCCCCACTGCTACCTTTCCTGATGCTCCTCCTAGTAGCTCTCTAGGTTTACAAACTTTGGCTCATTTAACTTGCGGGGAAGAAAGCTGACCTAAAAACAGGCTTGTATGCCATGATTTATCTATTGGCTTCTGGCAACAATGCCTAACCTGAAATACCAGCACCTAATTATTAGTAATCTATTAAACTCTGCGACCTGAAAACGGTTACAATGCAACCCACTGAGCTCAGCTACTCTTTACCCCAAATCCCTGCCTGGTTAATTAGAAGCTAGGCCCCATGTAGGCGTCTCTCCCTACCCTCTCTTTCATGAACACACACACACACACACACACATGCACACTCTGGGCCTATCAACCAGCTTGTGGTAAGACATATTGCTTAATCCATGCAGAAAGTGCATGTGTCTGTCTGAGCAGCAGGATCAGCTCTGCTGTAAGGTCTGGGACTATCTGTGAGTGTGTGTATGTGTGTTTGTTTGGGTGCATGTGTGTTTGCTTTCTTTACAATTCAGGACAATCAGGAAAACTGGATAATCTACAATCTAAGGGGCAGCTGGTATCTTAGGTTCATCAGGAAGTTGTAAGCTAAGCACCTCTGAGGTACTGTCTAAGGAACAGTCCCCAAACACTGCTCCGCAGGTGCTGTGTTCCTGGCTGCCTGCTGCTTCACTTGGTGAATGGGTTAAATGCAGAATATCGTGCTGTTCACACTGTGCTGTGGTGCACATAAGACAGTCTGGTCACTTTCACAACAAAAACAGGTCTAACTTAAAAAATCCTGAGATTCATTTAAGTTAATGGATTGATTTTGGCTTAGAAAACTGTATTACCCATAGGCAATTAGAATACTTATAAAACATACACAATATATATGGCCCCATGTCCAGACATGGTATGAAAACAATTGTGTGCTTACGTTTGCGTATGTGTGTGCATGTGTTTGTGTGTTTTGGGACATGCATGCTGCCTACCCCTCCCCTGCCTTAACCACTATTGACAAATCCATCAAGGAAAGGTGATGCATTGGCTCCCTGTGAACGCCTGCTCCCACTGCCCTGATATGCTGTCACCTTGGTAACAGTGGCCGGAGTGAGAGAGCGGCCTGCCGGGACGGCTGACCTCCGCTGGCAGGGCGCCACTGTGTGTGTCTAGAGATGTCAGTAGACTCTAGAGGATGAGGCCACCCATCATCGATTCCCGCCTATCCATACTTGCCCAAACTAAATTTATTCCTCTCACACGTGAGCAATCCTGCTTAACATTTGGGCAGAGGACAGGCCATGCAGAAGTCTTAGATCTGAGTGATTAATAGAGCTTTGGTAGGCCAGACGCAAGCTGGCAGCTCAGCTAAGGGAGGAACCATAGGCAAAGACAAAACAGTGCAAACCTCTTTTTCTTTGCAAACTGAAGTATAACCTCACAGACAATAAAATATGCAGGGATTTTGTGGACATGGATTAAGTCTAGTTTTAGCCTAAATTGCAATGCCAACTGTATCTATTTAAAATCCCATTTATTCTAAGCTTGGGCCTAATCTGGATCTAGGAACCTGAATTTTTTCAACTTCTACAAAACAACACAAGATGATATTTGCATCTACCTGTACCTCCAAGCCAACTGTTAGACATTTAACCTCAAATTCCAAGCATTATTGTATTGACAACATTTGGAGGGGAACAGGCCAAAAGATTTCTTGGTGCTAAAATTTACACATTCCTGTGATTTTATACAGTTAGCCACCATCAAAGGGAAATGACCTTTGTAGTTAATTTTACATATATCACTGACTGTGAGTATAACCATTTTAATGAATGTCTGTTACCAGCTTTTTAAAAATGGAATGTCTTTTACAGGATTCAGATGTCTGTGTTTAATCTAGAATCTTGTCCAAAACTGCCTTTGGCCGTTGGCTTATCTATTTTATAGTATATTTGATACATTTAGCAAGGTAACACGGCTCATGGCAGGGGCTTGTTTGAAGTCTCTCAGCAGATGTATAGATGGGAACTTCTGCTGCCATTCTTTAGAGTGGCATCTGACTGAAAGCCATGAGAGAACATCAGATTCCACTTTCTTCAGTTTCAGCGTTCAAATCTCCAGATGTCTATACAGATCTCAAGATTACATAATATTTCATTTCCCCCAAGTATCTCAATTTACCTTGTTAAAAATACATAAAAAAAAACAAATAAAGGTTCCTACATGTTTCTTGTCTTGGACGCATGGTTCTAGAAAAAAAATGTAAAAGCAAACAAGCACTTTCTAGGCTTTTTTTGCTGGATATCAAACAGACTAAACATTTACAGCAGACCATGTTAGAAATCATCTCCAGTCACCAAGCTGCCTTAAAATGCAAGTGCAGATGCATACACAAATGCATACACAAATAGGACCCACACACTTGTGGAAAATCCAGGACTGTTGAAAATACCATGTTAGGAAAGTGACAGAAATTTGTTTGCAACAAGCTAGCCAGGATCAACTTCAAAAGAAAAATGAACATGCATCTGTTGTAAAAATAGTTGTTTTAAAAAAAAAATGCTTCTGATTGAAACCATTTCTTAAACACAGCGTGAACTGGAAGACAGTTTTTGTGATTCCTAGTGGAATACAGTATAAGCCTCTGAGGTCCTACAATGATCTTTGTGTTTTTATATACTGTGTGCCCAGTAGTGAACTGTTCCAAAGCTGGTTAGTTCTGGTTAGTTCTTCATATGTTGATCTTACATTTGCCCTGAATTAATACGATTGTGGTGAAACTGACAGCCTATGATCATTCAGTCCACTTCAGTTACTTTAGATTAAGGACTATTTGGACTCCTTAATGAACCAGTGATCCCTATTGATCCAGCATCATACAAAATTCACTAAGTTTGTTGCATTCGACGTTTACCACCTGATGTGACAATTTCCTTTACAGTTTACAGTAAAAGATATTTTGATTGGACCTATTTAATAATTTAGGAAATAATACGTAGTACAGTAAATCTTTTTAAGAGAACTTACATGCACATATATTTTTTGTCAGCCATTATTATTATTATTATTATTATTTTTATTATTATTATTATTGTTATTATTGTTATTATTATTATTATTATTATTAGTGTCATTATACTTCAGCAACGAACTACTACTACTACTACTACTACTACTACTACTACTAATAATAATAATAATAATAATAATAAGAAGAAGAAGAAGAAGAAGAAGAAGAAGAAGAATAGATAAAACGAATCAACAATAAATCATCATTAAAACTGCCATCTGTTAAGAAAGGTGTTTTAGCCAAATTATGAGAGGCAGAAAATGAATTAGGCAAATGTGCATCAGAATAAGTTTCAGTCGGCACAATTTCACGTTATAATATAAACCTTATTTTTTATCTCTGTCCAACAATAATTACACGACACACACGTGACTGTGTGCACGCAGCAGTCTCCGCAGAGGCCTGTCTTCTGAGAGACTGGAGAACTGTAGTGAAGGTTCGTCCAGCAGGTGGCGCTGTTGAGCCGTGGAAGCTACTAAAAACACTCCGGAGAATCTGAGGCACTTTAGTCACGAGGGCATCTTCGGAAAGTTAAACTACCTTCCCTAAAGAAGACAAAATGAAAAACAATCGTAGTTTAATCATGACATCACGCTTAATGCAGCCGAGCTTCAACTCACAGTTTGACAACATTCTTCACTTATTAACGTAATTAACTACTTACAGTGAATCCACGATGAAATTTGACCGTCTTCTGGTGGAAATGGGAAAACATATAATAATAATAATAATAATAATAATAATAATAATAATAATAATAATAATAATAATAATAATAATAATACAACAAACGCGTATATATACTACAACTACGCCAACAACAATAACTATAAATAAGTGTAAGTGTAAGTGTAATCCTAAAAAATAAATAATAATCATCATCATCATCATCATCAGAAGTCTGCAGTAGTTTGAAGATGGTAAAGTTGATGGTAAAGCTGTGAATGTGGCCTGCGTGTGGAAGTGAAATGAAACAATCCTGAATTGTTTATTGAACACCTTACAGCACCACTGTCACGCGCCCCAGAGAACTGGCCCTCAACCTAAGTCAGCTCGCAGGAGCTCAAGAGGTCACGCTGGATGTACCTGTGGACAGGTGGATGCCCGCGCACGTCCCGTTAGTGTACATGTAAAGAAATATGACATTAGGACAAATATGTTTTCTAAATTAATATAATTTATAAACACACACATGTGCACACAATATAAAACTACCCACGTAGTTCATGCATCTCTATGTCGATCTTATAAGAAAATACAGAATGGATGTCCGCAACATAATACAGTAATAAAAGCTTTTACAGTTAAAAGATTTCATATTACTTAAATGTGTGAGCTTCTTGTGTCTGCCTTTTCTTTACGCACACTCCGCAGCTCCATAGTGGATGGTGGATGTAGACCGTCCTGTTACTCGAATTTTCTGATTGTTGTTCTGTTTTTTGGGGATACTGACCTGTGAACGGCTGAGAGAAGAGCACTAACGTTCCGGATGGTGAGCAGACCGCATGTACAGCGGCACCTGCCCCGCGGGGTCCCCAGCACGCGCGTAGTCCTGAACAGCACTAACCAAGTAGTGTGCGAGAAGCTGGGCTTTTGAGAACACAACAGCACATCAACAGTATACTACTACTAATAATAAAAGTTATGTTTTATTAGTATTTTGTTGGTGTTTCAGTTTTTTTCTGGATGACGTTACTGGAAGTGCATTTGCATTTTACATTACCAACGCTGTTCGTTTCCTAAAGCTGTACTACTGTTTAATTACTGTTTTCGTAATGTTATGTCTATCTATCTATCTATCTATCTATCTATCTATCTATCTATCTATCTATCTATCTATCTATCTATCTATCTAT
>JBBPDC010000109.1:1272812-1284657 GCA_037974485.1 Hemigrammopetersius urotaenia | reverse complement strand
ACACACACACACACACACACACACACACACACACACACACACACACACACACACACACACACACACACACACGCCCATGAAGAGAGGTAATTCCCTCTGTACTATGCAGTAGTAGCAGCTCTAATCCTTTCTACTCCATGCTCCTGGGTCTGCACGTGGAAGATTGCACCTACTGTGCATGGAAGAAATGCAGTTATACATGATTCCATGTGACTCTGCCTATAGCTCCCGCACAGGGGACACTTCAGCATTAGATGCAGTTTGCTTAAGTAATGGTAAGTATCCATACATTTGCAAGGCTTTGCAGTTGCATGTGAATAATTAGCATGTTTACAACCTTGCAAAGAGATAAATATTTATGCAAGAATCAGCACACCATATTGCTAATTGTAATTAAATATTTCACATTCTATGACAATGGGAATAGCTGGCCTTGATATAAAAATGTACTTCCTCTGGACTACTAGTATGGCCACACTTTATTTAAAAAAAAGATGCATGTGTTGCATTGTATAATTGGTGTTAACCATGCTGCAGCCATCCAGCCAATGGGCAGTTTATGGCCTGGGTATTTTTTGATGGTAGGCATCTCTTAACATAGCAGTAGAATTGACACCATCGAAATAATTTCGAGTAATATAAATGTTTCTAATAAATTGACCCATGGATGGCTAATTCATGACCAGACAAGAATTTTGGTCTTTTCTGAAATGTCACTACTACATACAGAGGATGGGCATTTTCAGATCTTTTACTGGATGATTTCTGCCAGAGAAAGTGAAATATCTGTCCACTGCACAGAATTTGCCCTACTGCTGATTGAAATTCTAAGCTTGGCAGCTTCTGGGAGAAATGCAGAATCCCAGCCAGCAAGGTTAGGATTGGGGGGGCATGCTGAGAGCAGCAGGCAGGCGGAGGATGGAGCGCCTTGCTGGAAGCACTGGCTGATTGGACACGCTAGCTGGAGCTGAGCAGCCTGACTCTGCCTGAATCTACCAGTGTGCCCAGCCCAGGTCTGGCATGGGCCAGGGAGTTGCCTATGAGGAACCCCCTCACAAGAGGCTTTCTTTTGGGGCAGAGGATCCCTCATGAACCCCTTTTTGGACTCCAGCTTCATGCATGCCTTTTCCCCAGGCCTTGGTACAGGGAACCACCATGTAGCAGTCACACAGATCAAAAATTCACAAGGTTGGTGAGGGAAACCAGCTTTGACATGCTTGCTGTCCCTTGCCATGTATACGGTGCCAGGGACAGAGCGATAATCTGCTCTAATGCTGCCCGTCAGGGCTGCCAGACCACACTCACCACCACCACCACCACCACCACCACGACCACCACATACCACTACATGGCCACCCCTGTTGCTGCCAAACCCAGGGCACTCGGAAGACTTGCTATGAGTGCTGCTACTGTTCCAGCTGGGAGCTCTGAGCAAGAGCGTGTCTAGTAATGATTTCTGCATACTGTAAATCTTAAACCCTGCAGGGTACAAGGGTGAGCAGTTTATTGTTTTCTATTCACCAGCATTATCACTTCATCCTGAAAATTACCTGACAAGTATCAAGTGTGTCTGGGCAGGGAAAACCTGTGCAGTACTGAGGTTACTTCAAGGACTGGAAGACCCAGCATATACCCGAATCCAGAAAATATAATTCACTTTTTCAGCTTCATTCCATTTCATATTTGGAGATTAGACCCAAATAAAGGTTTCATTTTTCAGCTTCATTTCATTTCACCCTTATTGCTCTTACAGCAGTAGTCACCAGCCTTGCTCCAACCTTTATGCGCCCCACTTGATCCAACTCAGAGTGGTATTGAATGTTTACTATGCATCTAAAGACACTTTTTGTACATTGCAATTTCCATGTCTTGGGCTGAGTAACCAGCCTGAGGGAATGAGACAGCTTGCTGCAGCAATGTGAGGAGGTCACTTCCAGCATATGCCAGCCAGTCAGGCCATCCTGCCCAGGCCCGGGCGAGGGGAGCCTGGCCTCATTCAGCTACCAGCTGGCCTGGGAGGTGGACAGGCACTCCGTTGGGGGTTAAACTGCCAAGCAGGACAACGGAAATGGGAGACAGCTGAGGATATGAGTGGCAATTGTGCAAAAAGTATGGGGGTGTGTGTGTGACAGGATGGATGACACACATAAGGCTCAGGGAGAGGATGGTCTCAGCTTGTCCAGGAGGCCAGATGGACGTGAGGAGGGGTTTGAGTTCAGTTTGGGGGGTTTTGGGACAGAGTGACAGGAGAGACAAGATTTCTCCAGAGCCCATACTGTCATACTGCCAGACTGCCCTGCGCTGGCCTGCCTTCTGCCCCCTGCAGAAACCTGTTAACCTCCCACTTTCAGGCCTGCTTAGAGACTGGCATGCCTTTGCATACACATGCATACCTACACAACCACACGGGCATGTAAATGAACACATACACTGACTGTCAAAGGGTAATCAGATTTATTCTGAGGACAACAATCTTATGAATGTAAATATGTCACAATCTTTGCAATAGCACTATTTATAGTATTATTTGAGTAAAAGTAGTTACTCAATTGACAAAAAACTACGAGAAAATTGGCACATCAAAGGGAAATTAGGAATCATGCATCAGGAGGGGTTCTGAAGATGTGAAGGCATGTCATGTATGTATCAGGTTTTGAATAGGAAAAAGACTGTAGGTTGGTTTCCATGGGCAGAGAAGTAGTTCTACTGAAAAGTGAGTCCTACCATACAAGACATGAATACCCGCTGAATTTACTCACAAACCTGGACATGTGCATGAATGTAGAAATGAATGTATTATGGTATTATTATTGAATATATTATTAAACATCGATATTCTATCAGGGTATGAATAGTTCTAAGTCTGAACTGTTGTAATAGTACCATAACCAGTGGAATAAGACCTTTGTTCAGCTTGTCAGTGTTAAGGCTGGAGTGGAATAGTGGAATAAGGCCTTTATTCATTTAAAAGAGGTTGGTTTTATAAATCTCCAAACTGCAAATGCTAATACACAGACCCCCTCTCTGTGCGTCCTTGATGCGTGTACCTGCACTATCAGGAAGAAACTGAAACAAATGTGGACATGGGTGACGTTATTGGTGGATCAACAGTGCAAGCTGTTGGTTCTGGTTTGTCCTTCAAATACCCCTTACAAAACTAGCACAAGGGGCTTTAAGCAGCGCAGGCTAGGAATTAGGCAGTGTTAAAATGAGACCAGCTGACAGGTTTGATTGGGGGCATATGTGTCCTCCCCCAAGTTCTGTCTATCTCTTTCACACACCTTTATGGCCCTTGAGTCATGCCTATTCCAGGTGCATCCATGCCAAAAAACAGTGACAAATGCACACACACACACACACGCACGCACGCACGTACACACACACACACACACACACAAACACACACACATGGTCGCATTTACATTTCAAACTGCTACTGTGTCTCCCACACATTCATTATTTACCAGCCTCTGGCCAAAGTGGAGAATGCCTGATCTTCGTTCTCTCTCTCCCAAGGTACGGTATGTGTCCTCTTCACTTCCCACACCAGTCTCTCTGCCTCTTTCTCACTATCTAGTCCTCTTTTTGCTTTGCAGATTGATTGGGAGCTAGAAGGTGAGCAAATGACTTCACACTTCAAGACTGAGTGAGTGTTTTTTTTTTTTGTGTGTGTGTGTGTGTGTGTGTGCATGTGTTCGGACGTGTGATGATGCTGCCATTTCAGGTGTTGATTACTGGTGGCTGCAGCAACACATCTTTCAGTTCATTAAAACATTACCCATAGAACGTTTATATTACCCTTTTTTATTAAATCAACATATTAGTGTTTTTCCAGCTTAACAGAAGCTCCTGCCGTGCAGGTGGATCCATTTTTGTCGATATGGCTGTATTGAATCATGTTGCATCATACACTTTTGGTGCCACTTTCTTCCTGTGCTGTGGATGGCATGTTCAAAAAGGCCATGTGGGGCCATCTGTGCTGTCTAACAGTGCTCCCCTGGTGAGCAGGGGAGAACTGTTAACATAACTATTACTTTTGTTTACATAAATATCACTGTGAACCAATTTTGCAAGTTTGTCTTGTTACACTATTATTGTGTTGTCAATGCCTGTCATTCAGTTTTTGCAAGGGGCAATGTGTGTAATTTTTGCTACACTATTACTGTTTTGTCATACCTAATATATATCCAGTGTCCATATATATCATATATCCCCTCGAGAATCACGGGGGTTACGTTCCAAGAGCACCCGCGAATAGCAAAACACTGTCACTTTGTAATGTGGGAAGCAAAATGCCTAATAATGTCTATTTTTAATTGTGGAAACCCTATACGTGCCCCCAGATATGGTCCCAAAACACTTTAATTTCATATTAAATATAGTCTAATACATTAATCAAAAAAACGTAAAGGTAAAACCTGTATAAATGCTGAACAGTGTAAATCTTCGCAGTTAATTCAGAAAAAAATATTTTTTTTAGCTGAATTTATGTTAACATTTAGGTTACATTATTCTCCTTAATAATTTAGCACTAACATGCAGAAAAAATATGTATTGTCTCGCAAGGACATAATATCATATTTCCACGGTGTACATCTCTTATCTTATGCTTCACGTAACTTCTATAAACCTTTCTTCTGGGCTTTTTATTTTTCCTCTGAAACATTGCTGCCCTCTAGCAAATATTGATCAAATATAAATCAAAAATTGACAAA
This sequence comes from Hemigrammopetersius urotaenia, assembly GCA_037974485.1. Classification (NCBI taxonomy): domain Eukaryota; kingdom Metazoa; phylum Chordata; class Actinopteri; order Characiformes; family Alestidae; genus Hemigrammopetersius; species Hemigrammopetersius urotaenia. Next base: position 1,279,942 of record JBBPDC010000109.1, on the reverse strand, counting down.
ACATTGCACTCAAACTGCAGGTAAAACCAGAACACTTGGGAGAGTTTTCTTCCACCTCAAAGGTACCTAAAAATTGGGTCCTATATTGTACCCGAAAGGTATTATGACTGAACCTGTTTTCACACTCTACAGAACCATCATTATAAGATTCCTTAAATCTTTAGACCACTGCCATAGTCAGTTTAACTGCTTTCCTGAAAGATGGCTAAGATCATATTCCAATTTCAGCTTAGGGGTCCAAATCCTGGGTTGATCTTGTGCTAAAATGTTTTGGTTGAATACTGCTAAATTAGCATCTGTGAAAACTGCCATGGCTCCACAAAACATTGTCTAGAGTTGAGGTTTTTCAGTAACGAGAGAAAAATTCTAACCATGCAGTAAACTGCGTCAAACAACTGCATTCCTGTAGCTCTTTGAGTGGTTCTATCCATTAGCTTCACTAAAGAACAGCTGAATATTTTTTATTTTATCTATGAGATGGTACCAAAACAGCATTCTGGAATGCTGCAGCCCAGTTTATCCATAAGACAATTAAACTCCAGGATACACCAATGAAACAGTGAAGTTTCCCCTGCATGTTCTCCACACACCAGCTGTTTGCATGGAATGGTGCATCTGTTAACCTAAACGGGAAGTGGCTTTGTGAAGAGCAAGGTTGCATGGGACGGCTGGATTGAGCAGCTTGGCCTTTGCTGTTGTAATGAAGTGTAGTCGCAACTTGCACAGTCTCATATTGGTAGCCTCTGTGTCTCTCTTTTTCACTGCCTTTCTCTCTCCTTCTCTCCCACCCCCAACTGTAAAACCCTGGTCCGTCTGACAGCACCCCTTGGCAGAGGCTCCTGGCTCCAGGAGAGCAACAGAACCTGTTTTCTGTATCTTTCCCTTTTCTGCTGGCAGGTAAGCAGCCACCTGCCACCATCGCTCCCACCGATCTGAAAGCCAGGGACCCCCGCCAAGGCTTAGACACCCTCCTGGCTGGCTCACTTCTCTGCTGGCCACGCTTCGCGCTCTCTCCCCGCGTTAAACAAACCTCTGTACATCAGACCTGCCGATAGGTGTCACATTACAGTACGAAGGAGCCACAAGCCACAAAATCAGTGGATTTGCCCAGACCCACAGTGGTGCTGCTGGTCATGTGCTTTCAGAGCTTGACTAATTCAGAATGAACCCAGACTCCGTGCTTTCCCCCAGTCCTGGCAGCTTCTGTTAATCAACAGGAACTTGGCACATACTCGCTCTCACACCAATAACAGGTGTTATTTTCACATATGTTTTTTTTTTCTTTTTTTTTTTTTTTGCTTTAGCGATTTGTCTTCGAGAGTACAGCCCAGTTAAGAGCGTGAAATTTAGCACATTTGCTCCCCCTCCTGAATTGTTTTTTTATTTATCAAAAAACAGTCAGGCTATGGGCAGCAATCTGTTAGAGGACTCTTGGCAAGGATCAGGAAATGGGAAAAGACCATGCTTCATGCTTGTTTTGCTTAATAGTGAAAGGTAAACCTTTAGCATAAGCTTGGTCACCAACTCTCCTTCTTTAAGCTTCATGTAACCTGCTGCACTCCACCTTTAGCTAACACTAATACATCTGAAGCAGCTTGTCAGAAACTTCTGGAGAAGCTAATTAGCTGAAGCAGGTGTGCCAGACCGTGGTTCCTACCACAGGAAGGTAGATCTTCAGGAAGACGGTTCATGATGACTGGCCTCACTGTAAGCAGCAGAGAATCTTCATGAAATTTTTACTTTTCGCTGCATATTTTGCTCTAACCTGTTGCCTTCACCCCTTGCTTGCCGCGTTCTTTGCCATTCCTTTTTATTTCTTGCCGCAAGACCCAGTTCCTTAGAGACATATGGGTTCTATTACATATACATATACTCCCCTCTAGTCAGAGGCCATTTTGGAAAGGCAGATTGTTTTTTTCCCTGAGTCATGTGGTGCTCCGTTCAGGAGGAAATTTCGTTGAACATATGCGTGCCATAAGCTGCTCATGCTGGATCCCCCATAATATCTTGGCAATGTTACAGTTGTGGGGTTCATTCGCCACCTGTGGGCTCATCTCGCATGTATGTGAATGTGTGCGGTATGTCTGTGTATGTGTGGGTCCGTCCACACGCGGTGCACCTGGGTGATAGACACGGCACACACACAGCTGCAGGAAGGCCCATGTGGGCTCTCTTGACAGCGGGGAGAAGGGATAAGTGCTCAACCCACACCAAGCAGCCAATACCTGCACTCAGCACGGCGGCGGGTCAAAGCAATCCTGCCTGCCTGCAGCCCACAGCTATCCGTCTCCACTCAACTCATTTGCACCTCACAGGAGTGTGCGTGTATGTGTGTGTGCACCCTGTAAGACACAAGACACATGTGTATAAGTGATGGGGCCAGGCATGGCGAGAAACACAAGTCTGTAAGTTTGCTGAATTATGAGTCATTTGCAACGTTAACTTTTTTTCAGCTTGCTTTGGCTTCAGCTAACTTCTGCTTTTCACATTCAACCTTAATCCGGCAACCCATTCAAGATGAAAAAGCATCCTGTTACAGAGGTATGCAGTGTATGCTCTGCATGTTTTGTTGAGATTCTGTGTGAAAATAAGTCAACACATCCTCTACAGGGAACAAATTTGAAAAAATGTGTTTATATTATAGGTGCACTACTTGCAGTCAGTATTTAATTTGCCCTCGGAAAACATGGGAAAAAAATCATTGTCTGTGGCTAATAAAATTACCTTCACTATAAAAATGTAAAAATGACTTGGATGTATATTCTTGACTATTGTCTTGTTGAATGATCCTTCCACCACCCAGTCTTAGCTTTTTTGCATACTTGATAGTGGGGAGGAGGTTTTTTTCTGTATTTTATGCCAAACCCACCACGTGTGTTTGTTCACAGAAATGACTCATATGACCACAGAACACAGCTAAAGCGATTATGTTTGCAGTTAAACTAAAGCAAAGGTTTTTTCTTCTGTTCTTCTCAAAACAGCAGTGGAGCTGTCACATAAAGCTGGTGTTGCAGTGTTGCATGGGTTATAACTTGTGTCACTGCAAAGTTGAGAGTAGTCCACAACCATGGATGATGTTTCTGTGGTCAGAAACTGAGCTCTGATTAAAGGCTGTGAATGTGAGTGGGCACCTATAGACGGACATGAGTGGCTGTACACCTACAAGTGGATGTGAGTGTGGATGTGGCCTAGTTAGATGCATGCATTTTCAGGCCCATCTAAGTAGACTATAGTAGGCTCTTAAGGTTTTGTGATACTACAGAGTGATCACAGGGAATTCCATCTCTGATAAAGTTCAGCTCTTTCTGATGGCTGTTTCAAATCCAACCAAAGGAACCTACACACTCACACAGATCACCTCCAGTGCCTCAGAGTGCACATTCTGTTTCATGTGCTTTTATCTGCATCCACACGAACACACGTGCAAACATATACATGTACAGAGAGAGACAGAGACAGAAAGACAGATTCAGAGTGAGAGTGAGAGAGCGCAGCTGTTTCTCCCCCACCAGAGACCCAGTTTTGGGCTCAATTGTGCATTTTGCAGATAAAGTGACAAAACTACTGGAGGCAGTGTTGTGAGCCGCCGTTACCACAGCAACTGTGATTTGGAGACCAGGTTCTCCATTACCAGTTAATTTAGGTTTCCTAATTGCATTCCATAGAATCAGTGACCACAATAACTGCTAGCAGCAAAAAAAGAGGGCAAAAATAAATTAATAAACAAACAAACAAATAAAATGAAACAAATAAAAAACCTGATTAAGAATTAAAATGAAGAATAAACATATAAAAACCAACAAGTATACAATACAGCAAGAATTCAAAATAAATATTTAAATAAATACATGTACATAAATAAAGAAGAAATAAAAAATAAATTAATATAAGAAAATAAAATGCATATTATGTACAAGTAAATAAATATGCAAGTAAACAATCAAACATAAATAGTATGTTTTCCTGGTTTATCATTTATAACAACAAGAAGCTTTCAGCACAGCTTTTGAGACTTTAACGCCCTCCGAAAATCTAAAAAATTTCTTTGAATGCTGCCATTTCCAACTGTTATTGGCTGTTTAAAGAGGGCTATATTCAATATTTGCACTTCTTTCACCCCTTATGCATCAAAACCAAAAGTACACATCGCCTCCGTTTGCATCCATGCTGTAAGTAGTCACACACAACTTTCAGTGTATTGTGTATGTGTTTGAGTGTGCATGTGTGAAATTGAGTGTGTGTGTGTGTGTGTGTGTGTGTGTGTTTGTGTGTGTGCACGCTGCATGTGTGGGAGGGTGAAACAGCTCTAATTGTGCTGGGCCTTGGCCTCTAAGCTCTATTATTTCAGCCTATAGCAGCAGGTCAGGGCTGTGAGCCTGGCGGCCCTTTGAACCTCAGCAGGGCACAACCCTCAAAGAAAGGCGGCCCACAATGCTTTTCTTCAGTGCCTCTCTTTTCGGTGGGGTTTGAAATGATTGGTAACTGTTGAGCTTCTGTTCTCACTGCCGCTCCGCTGCTTGTGACCCTCTCTCCGATGTGTCAGAGCCACTAGATAAGACAGTGCTCCAATTATCTGCACACTCACTCGTACGCGCACAAACACGCACACACATACACTGGACCTGGCTGAAAAAAGCAACAGTGTGGGCTCCAGCTCTGCGGATCACTGAGTTCTGACTTTTCAGATTTTATATTTTGAGGAAAAAGTTATTTAAAACTGCATTCTTAAAGGTGCCAAAAAGGTTATTGGGATTGAAGCCAGTGTTGATTCCCTAAAGAACCTTTAGATGCATAGTCTTAATCTCAATCTACCACAGGAGCAGATGCCAGCGAGCAGTGCATTTTTCTTTCTTTACATAATAGAGCTTCAACATTATTGTCCATGTGTTACACAGAGGCTAGGACAAAAGCCCTTGAGTGTCCCTTTAAAAAACAATCTATTGAAAGGGTCATTACAGGGTCATTATTTTTCACCACCATTTCATTCTATGTGCTCATGTACACATCATGATACATGGAGAGATTCCTGCTCTGAAGTTTTTGGTGAACCCCTTCTTACCAGACAATTTTTTAAAAGAGGGGCTTTGCCCCTGAAAGGCTGCTGCTTGAGAATTGCCTCCTTTTCAGGCCGAGTCGACCTCCGCTTTGAGACTGACCTGGCCTTTTTCTATACCCCACCACCCCCACTTGCTGCCACTCTCTCCATCCCTACAAAAATAGCCCCCTGCTCCTCAGCGCTCCAACATCCGTAGAGCCCTTTCATGACTTTTCAGTCATTTTTCTCCCAATTGAATTTGCCTCTCTCTCTCTCTCTCTCCCTCTCTCTCACTCTCTCTTTCTTTCTTTCTCTCTCTCTTCCAGACAAGGGCAACCGCCAACCACTTCCTCCACAGCCCCTCACCAATGGCACAATTTATATCGTTGCCTGGGAATTAGGACCCCCCGACCCTTTTGTTGGGGATTGTATGGTGGCGGGGTTTGGGGTAGGGCCTGGGTGCAGCCCCCTCTTTTATTCCTCTGAGAGAGAGGGGCACAGTTCCCACAGGAGCGCAGGAAGGGGGAGGATGATGTAATGTTGACAGAGCTGCGAGAGGAGAGGTGCTGCCTAATTAACTCAGCACACGTGCGCTCATGCACCATTGTTTAAAAGTTTGGAATCACTTGTCACACAATGCAGATTTAGAAATACCTTAATAAACCAGTTCAGATAGTTCAGCACCAGAAGGCATTATTAGATGTTTTATTGGATTTCCTTAGAGTGGAAGTGATGGGAATCAGGGGTCACAATGTCTGTAATGCAAATGAAGCCATTTTCTTTACTATGACCAAAATGACCAGTGACTCTATTTGGTCTCTATTCTGATAAAATAGAGGCAAATCTAAAAATAAACCATGTTCCCAGGCTACTGTTTTGCATTTACAGAAATGTACATTTGCATATCCACCACAAATGGCTTCATGGCTCAAATAAAAACCATTATAGACCCTTATGGCCTTTAAGGTCCAACGGGTTAGTAGTTGCACCTAGTATAGATCAGTTTATTTTGTGAACAACAACTAGGTAATAAATGCTTTTTGTTAGTTGATGAAAATGGTCTTAGGCTTATGAAGTTCTTGAATATCATCAGCTTCATAAATATATACAATATATAATACATCATATTTGTATTGTATTCTTTGCTTTTGTGATGTCGGCACATCCTATAGTCCTCATGCTGGGTTGTTTATGGGGGCATGGTAGCTGAGGCCCGGACATAAATATTAATCATAAATCCAGCAATTATACATTTGTTGGTACTGTTGGGAGAACAAAAAAAAAAGAACTGCAACTTGGGACAATAAAATACTGCTGTACTCAGAGGCGGGAGATTTGAAAGTGGCCAATACGTTTATTTCTACTTGCTGCTGATTGGCTGCAAGTGTTTCTCTGAGAGTTCTCGTGTTTTTTGTTTTGTTCTTCTTAAAGTCCTGTATTTTTATTATTTTTGTATGTTAAATGAATTCATTGCTGTATTTACCCTGCTTATACCAAAGAAAATGCGCATGCATGAATTACAGTACAGTCTATACAGAAGCTCTGCGGCAGATGGCAGGTCAGTGTACACTGTACAGTATGGATATGGATTTATCTTTACATTTTTAAGGGTAATGTATTAAACTGAGTTCAAAATGAAGCTGTAGTACTTGGGGGCATATTTTGGGTTTACACTATATTTACAGTTTTTCACTATATGCAATAAACAGGGGGTTTACTGTATATATATATATTAGTGCTGGGCCGTTAACAGCGCGAAATTCTTATCGCGCGATAAAAAAAATATCGCCGTTAAATGGGTTTATACTATGCCAGCTATGATGAATTTCACCTTGATATTTGAGTGACTTGTCCCGTTCCCACACGTTTTAAACCTGTCTCGGTCTCTCCCCCGGACAGAGGGAGCTGGGTCTACACTACGCAAGCTATGATGAATTTCTGCGTTAACGCAAGACTCTTATCACGCTATTAAAAAAATATCGCCGTTAATCTATTCACAAAGTTGGGTTGGGAGCTGTGTCTATACTACGCAAGCTATGATGACTTTCACCTTGATATTTTAGCGCAGATTTACTCTCTCTCTCTGTCTGTCTGT
>JBBPDC010000109.1:1247119-1261597 GCA_037974485.1 Hemigrammopetersius urotaenia | reverse complement strand
ACACACACACACACACACACACACACACACACACACACACACACACACACACACACACACACACACACACACACTATCTCTTTCTCTCTGCGTGACCTGTCAGTTCCTATGCCTTCCTTCTTACCTTGTTTTTCCCTCCTAGACCTGTCAGATGGTCAGTGTGGTCAATGAGAACATCTCACCAGGCAAGACATGTTAGGGGTCTAAAATTTCATTCTGAAGTTTCTCAATGAGAAGATTCTTAATGGGGTTTCTGATGCTTTATGACATACAGTATCACTATCAATATATTTGTGTTAGTAAAATGTGTATTTGTGTTTGTGTATATTTTATATCTGTGTTTGTAAGTAAAAGAGTAGTTCTTTTATTATGATTTGAGTTTGATGACATTTGATGATGTTTCATGAAGTAAGCCCTTCATTATACTCAAACCATAATAAAATAACTACTCTTTTACTTAAATATACAAGTATACACAAGCACAAATATACACAATATACAAATATAAATGTATACTTCATTTTGTATCACCTATTTTGTCAAAAGAGAATCAGTTCCTGGCCTCAAAACCAATGAAACTGTGGCAACAGAACAGCCTATTCAACACTAATGATACTGCAAAGCAAAAAAGGCACTACAGTAACCGCTCAGTTTTGCGTGGATTCAGTCTAATGCTGAGAACCGAACTGTATTACTGCCACCAGTCCAGCAGTTTGCTAAGTTGTACGGGGTTGATGGGTTTGATGCTCTTGCAGATGTACTGTACTTAGGGTTGATAGATTACAGAGGTACAGTGAGTTTGATTGAATGCAGAGGAATAATGGTAGTTGTGTTCAATAGATTGCAGAGAAATGGTGGGTTTGATGCAGGGGCGCAACTACTCACTTTCTGGGGGGTATGCAACACCCCCACCGCCGGCGCGACAGCATCGCTGGTCATAACATCTACTGCCAGTGGCCAGGCACTACGTTTCTTAAATATTTTAAACAGCATATTTAGAGCATAGTCATGATTTAAAAGCACAAGAACAGTTTTAAAACATAAATGCCAATGATATTTTTTCTGTCCCTCCCTTGTTTTAGGCGCCCCCCTTGGCAGTGAGTCCATATGCACCGCATATATTGCATACCCCATTTTTGCGCTGCTGGTTTGATGTCTTTGCAGAGACAAGCTGATCAAGTTTTTGAGAAGCTATGTGCTGCTTTGTGTTAAAATGTCAATTGTGTTGGCAAATGTTGTTAATTGTTTGTAAATTCCCTATTAGCACTACTGACTGAATAAAGAAGTCCAGACAGGCTATCTATTTTATAAGTAGAATAAAGAAACCCACAGAAAACCCACATTTGTTAAATTGAGCTCATCCACTGCCCTACAAACCAACGCGCAGTAACTATATATTTGGTAAAAATTGACTTTAGACTACAAATGGGGGGTTAGGACATCTCCTAAACATCTGTCTTGTGAGAAATTATCCTGGTTCAACGCTGTCCCGTTTCAGAGAAATGTTGGTGTCAAAACTTCAGTAACTCCAAAACCCTACTAAACCTTTTTCTCAGTTTCAGCTTTGGCGTAGTTACTGCACTTTGGTTTTGTAAGGCTGCACAGCTCCCAGAACATATCATAAGTAGAGGGTGTATTATGTACCCATATACAGAATAGCACAATAGTCTGACTCTAGTCATGTCCCTCTTAAGTATAGCATAGTAAAGTGTCACATGGAGGTAGACATTTAAGATTGATTCAATGAGGCTCCAAAAAAAACAGCATCCAGTCATTCCTGCTGAGCCAATGTTTTATTATGCGTTCAACATAAGTGTGCCATCACTCCGGATCCTGGCCTTGTGTGTGTGTGTGGAGTTTGCATGTTCTCCTCCTGGTGGCATGAGTTTCCTCCAGGGTGTCTCCCACAGTCATGCAGGTCAGGTGAATTGGGGTTTCTTAAACTGAGTGAATGGCTGGTGCCTCGCGTCCATTGGACCCAGGATAAGCTCTGAGTATCCGCAACTCTAGTGAGGAATAAGCGGTTACAGAAAATGAGAGAGTGAGCAATAATGAGCCAGTACAAACAAAATCAGGCTTCTGTTACTACTAGGGCTATTAGCTTAGCAACTTCCTTTTTTCTTTCCTGAGTTTTGTATTGCCTCCCAGGCCTGTTAGGCAGCCAGCATGGTCAAAGTGAACAAATTCCTATCAGAAGTGCAGAGAGAAAAAACTAAGGAGCACGCCACTTGACGTGACCCTCGACCCTTTGTCCGTCTGGTTGGCTGTGCTGGCTGGAGTGGCCGTGGGTTCAGGGAGGCTAGGTGGACAGGCTGAGTAGGCAACTCATTCTATTACACCATAGAACAAATTCATTTTCATGTCACGCTGTCATTGTGCAGGCCAGAACACACAGCAGTGTGTGGATGTCCCTGACAGTGAGTGCCTATAGGGTTCATGAAAAGAAGATAGGGGTTTTGTTGTGTTCCAAGCAAATGATAAATCTGACACATGCACCCAATTTTACATTTGACATAAACAGAGACATATATGTCATGTTGAGAGTAAAAACAGGAGAGGGGGGTGCTGTTTAACAGATGGAGTAGATGCTTTTTATGGTTCTGAGTTGTGATACAAAAGACTTTTTTCTTTCCAAGCTGCTGACACCGATCCTTTACTTGCTAGGTACTCTAGCCTTTCTTGTAGAAAACCTCAAGAATTTAACTGATGTGTCAGCATTGCTTGTTGGACCTTGAAGTTTATCTTATTCTCAATTTCAAATACATTTTCTGCTCTACAGTTTAATATAGGTGACCACTTCTTGCCCAGTATTTGAATGCAGTTTATTAAAAAGCCGTTCCAATTTTATTAAAGCATTCAAATGTAGAGAATGCTATTGTAAGGAGTTTGATGAGAAATGCTCCATTCTAGGAATGCCAAGTCAGATTTGTTCATAGTGACAGTGGCAGGAACCAGAAATCTCTTTCATTCTCCTCTGACTCAGAAGATCACAGAACTCTATTACGTTATATTGTTACAAATATTCTGTCTGAAGATGTTGCTTTGTGATTGTTTTATATCCGTGTATGGAAGTTTAGGAGTTTTCTAAAGTAAGTGAAAAGTGTCCATTTGTCATACATGACAACTGCACACACCATAGCACACAACACAAATTCTTTTTTCATTTAACTTATTCACTCAAGTAAAGCAGCGGTCAGCCAGGAACGCAACATCTGGAGATCGGTGTGTACGGACAGTTCCTTGCTAATGGGTCCCTCTAGCACCACTAGTTGTCCTGCTATTCAAACCCATGACACCCTGATCCCAGGGGCAAGTCCCTAACCATGAGGCTTACACCAGCTGACCATAAGTAAATAAAGAGGCTTTGTGTTGACCCCTGGTTAGTGTCAGTACCAAAGAAATCTCACTACACTGAACCATTTCACAATATCAAAACATAATGTTGTATACATCTACATCAGTGCTGGACTGGCCATCGGGCATACAGAGCATTTCCCCGGTGGGTTGATGAAATCCCACCTGGCCTGGCACGAAATCCTGCCAGTGCCAGCAATCCCCCTCCCCACCGAAAGAATAACAATGAGAGGGGCTCCGGTGGGTGTGGAATCCTCCAGCAGCAGCAGCAGCAGCACACACATCCCCCCGCACCCCCGGAACGACATCGAGAGGGGCCCCGGCGCAAAATCCTTTCAACCCCCATGGAACGACTGTTGGGCAGGACTTGGCTAACAATGCTCAGGCTGATTTTCTGTCCCAGTCCAGCTCTGATTTAAATTAGGTAACCATATAAACTGATTGAAAAACAGGTGGAATTGCCAGTTAGCATCATGTCATTTGAGTTGGCCTAGTCAGTGGGTTATGACTTCATAGTTAGCAACATTAGCATTACTGACTAATCCGTTGTTTTAATGTGGTCTTTCTTAATACCTCCCCTGAGCAATGATTCATGACTGCATTTAGTGTAACTTGTTGCGTACTGTACTTGTGTTGCCTGAATCTCTTTAGTACTGGCGCAGGGAGGGGGACATCATCTCTATATAGGTTGGCAATAGCAATTTAAAAATTATACACAGACTTTCAGACACAAGCCAAACAAGTGTGGATGGATGATAAATCTCTGACCCCTTGGAGAAAAGCTGAGGCAGCATTAGTTAAGCTGCCATGCCTACAGGATGCCCCTTTCTCTCCGATAAATCTCTTCTATTATATATCTGACATCACTGTGAATCACTTGCTCACAATGTTGTGTAAGATCTTCCAAAAATATACACTCCACCATCGCGCATTCATTTCATCATCTCTTGTTTGGCAGATTCATGCATCACTGCTAGGCCTGCTGTTGTGGAACCCAGGGGGTCTGCCAGAGTGAAATGGGAGAACTTTGAACTGCCAGCAGTTTACGCAACATTTAAACGCTGATTTTCAACATCAAGACAGCTTCCTCTCTTCCTGTTTATTTGTTCTAGTCTCAAAGTTAAAGTGACCTGTAAATAATTACACATTCCTTCAGGACTGTGAAAATCAAGGAGGCTCACTGAGTTAGCTGATGTAGCGGGAAGACATTATAGTGCTGGTTGCTACCTATTTTTACCCATCCAGTCGTACATAGTGACATATCCTAAAATCAGATGGTTTGGAGGTAAACAAAAGTCATTTTGATTGAAGATTGAAGCAAAACTAAAGTTCTGCCATTTCCATGGTATTGCAAAGATGATGGCAACTTATTAGTGCCTGAAAATGTTTTGTTAGAGTAAGAAAGGTGCAAGTTCATGGAGAAATAGAGTGTCTGAGAGGCACTAATGAAGATTTTGCTGGGCTTACTATTGTACATAAAGATGCAAGTCTTGGGTGCAGTCCTTGAGCCACTCTTATTTGACCAGAGAGCACATAGAAACAGACAATATGAGCCTCATGGCTACAGGAATTTTAGAAATTTTAGAAACGACAAAAGTATGATGATGATGGATGTTTCTTGCTAGTTTGTGATTTATAGACCCAATATGGAATTCCATTTTGATGAAAATAAAGCACAAGAACATTATGATAAACAGCAGAAATGAGAAAATATACAAGGTGAGTTTTTGCATAAATAAGTAGGTGCCAGTTTTCTTTTAAAGAAAAGCAAGGCATCACATGACTTTTATTTTTTTATTTCATTGCTGCTATGAAATGGCTAAAGCTGATTATTTTGCACTTCCAAGAACAACAGCTCCACCAAAAGAATAGCAGAAAAATTTCCATAGCCCTCAGTGAAGTGTATTTTGACATCTTGGACATGAAATGTGTTGTTTATTTAGGTGAATTTTCTGAAAGCCTGCTAGTTCCACCTCCCTGCAGTTATAAGATCTGATTGGCTGAGGCATGCTAGAAGCTATTGTAAATTACATATGTACATGTGAAAGAGATGTTTGTTTATGCTGAGTCAGACACAGTTGTGAGAAAGTCACAGAAAGGTTTTATGTATTGATGGCTTATGTATTTATGTATTTTTTTTACCCCATCCGTTCCATATTATGACCAATATTGCATTGTCATACAGCATTTTTTACTTTTATTACAGTTTAAAATTGTTGTAATGTAAGAAATATAAAAAGGTCTTATGTCTGTGACATCTCGAAAGAATATAGCTGTAGAGAACGAGTTTGTTATTTGGTGTAGTCAACATGTGTACAGGTGTATTTCTCTAGTGCTTGCACAATTAATCAACAGAGCTCAGCTGATCTCCCAGTGTGTGAGAGATGTCTCACCCTACAGGTACACAGTAGTGAGATTTGCTGTTAAACAGCCCAATCCCATTTAAAGAAAATCCCCTGCTCCAGCTTTGCCTTCCCCACCCCTCTCTCTCTCCCTATCTCTCTCTGTCTCTCTTCCTCCCTCCCTCCTCCCTCCCTCCCTCCCTCCCTCCCTCTCCATTGCCATCACTCTTCCTTCGCTACGCTGGACCCGGGGCCTCGTAAAGCATCCGAATCAATTTGTTTTAAAAACACGTTTTTCAGAAACTTATTAGGCACTTTAGAGATATATCATACACCTTCGGCTGGCCGAGGTGAGAAAAATGGCTTGACCGGCGGCAGCCCATTTCTCTAGCCGAGCGCATAGTCTTGTCGCAAGGGAACCATAAAGCCAGCAAGACGGCCTATGTGAGTCCTGGCTCTGGGTTCAGCTCTGCTACTAGCCCCACACCTGCATAAATCAAGATAATTCTCAGAGAGCCTTGAACTCCGACCCCGCCACAATTCATTGGGATGTCATGGCTGGGAGAGGAGGAGAAGAACGAGGAATGGGAGATAGAGGGACAGAATGTATTGGTGGAGTTAAGCTTTAGTAGGAGTGAAAAAAAGGGTGTGGGGAGTTCAGTTCGGGTGGGGGGAGCTGATATTAGTCACCATGCATGGTTGAAGCCTCACTGCATCTAAATGGTGGCTCTTTACAAGCCATTTGTCTTCAGTTGTGGCCATTTTCATTACCGCAGAAATGCAGTCAGAGCCTCCAGCTGCTTGCAGGCGCGCACTGGAAATTAATAACCACACCTTCTTACATTTCTTCAAGCCATCCCACCCTCTCCCTCCCTCTCTCTCTCACTCTCTGCACCAGCACTATCACAACCCCCCACCCCCCCCAACCACCACCACTAGCAAACGAAAGGTAGAGGCACTCTTCCAGGTTGTGTTGCTATTTGCATCCATGCATCTCTGGCAGTCTTTCAATTTTCTCCAGTCTCTTAGCCTTTGTCCCCCATCCCCCTTCCCCCTCAAACACCACGAACACTGCCACTGCCTCACCCAACCCCATCCCCATTTCCCCTCTACAACTCCCTTCCCAACCTACCCACCCCCATTTCACTTCTCCAACACAAACAATTCATCCCGTGCATTTAGAATTCTTGCAGCGCTCAGATTCAGCCGTGCAAGCCAGAAGCGAGCAGATGCCAGGGTGCAGAGCGAAAGAGAGAGAGAAACAGAGAGAGGGAGAAAGAGAACTGGGAGGGGGAAAGGGGCAAGCGATTTCATTAATTCTTGCATCCTCGTTTCTGCAGCTCCTGCAGAGGGAGAAGAGAGTAGTGACCCCCTCCCTCCACCCCCTAGGTCCCTTAAAGACCGACGTGAGCTCTGCCATTTTACAGCACGCAGCGGGATTAATGGCGTTCTTAGATGACCTGCGCCTTGCGCTGGGAAGAGAGGAGCTTTGTGAGTGAAAAAGGTGGCGGGCGACCACATGGTCTTCTCCCTTGAGCGCCATCCCAGCCTGCCCCCTTCTGTTAATGCATATAGAAGTGTTATGAAAGAGTAGCACAGAAACAGGATCCAAATGAAGCCTTGAAATGGTCATGTTTAAACTGAAGATGCTCTAATTGACCTATTCATGGTAATATGACTCCACTACTGAAGTGGAGAGTTGGTAGAAACGACCTTACATTATCAGAGGCTTCCTGTGTAATAAAAGAAAATGAACCAAGATGAAAGACTGAAGGTTCGTAATCTGAAGAGGTTGTCCAGTTTTAAAAGGCTTCATTGCTGGAATATGCTTCTCAAGTTCTCTTTGCTTCTGTATTTATATTAAAGGGAAAGGACCACTTAAAAGGAACTTCAACTGAACAGTAAGTGAAAGGAAAACTAGAAATGAACTATGGTGGCTGTTAACACAGTCAGCTCCTCAGCTGATGGAGGCTTTTCCAGGTCTATGTTTTAGTCTATACTGTGATAGCCATGCCTAACATAAAACATGTCCCAAACATCTATGGTGTCTCTAAACTGCCGATGTAACCTTGTCAAAGGCATACATGTGTTGTTACTGTGCATGCAACATGAATGTACCAAACTGAACAATTCTGATCTGCAGAGCTTACCTACCTTGGCATATTTTCATTGACTTTCATTGACTTTTTCAAGTCTTTCCTGCAATCCCTTACGACAATTCACTATGGTGTTTATGCAGAAACCATAGTTTTACTATGGTACCCCATGGTACTTTGGTACTACCCATAGTTTTACTATGGTTTATCCATAGCACTTCATGGTAGCTGAGGTACTACCATAGTTTACATATACAGATACCACTTCATAGATACCCAAAAAACATGAAAACCATGGTTATATAATCATAGTAAACCATGGTTAATTTTTGTAAGGGACTGTAAGTGGAAGTTAAACTGTAGTAAAGAAGAAGCCCTTGCTCTGATAGTTGCTACCACTGTCCAAAAAGGCTGGATCACGTTCACTTTTACACTGTGATAGCCACACCCATCACAAAACACATAGTGACCAATTGCTTTTTTGCATATTGGGAAAAATAACTGGCAACTGATGCTCACCCTTATAGATTCATAGCTTATCAAAACCATATTAGCAAGGTGCTGGAACAGGACTAGGCTTAACAAACAGACACTGTCCATTGAGATCTGATGGCATCATCATAAATATAAATTGAAGGATTTCTTTTGGGAGTTTTCCCAATGCGTTTTCTGCCCTGTTTCTCCTCACATGTACTTGCTTCAGGTCTCAGTACAGGAGAGATAGATTGGGCTTTAAAATAGTCCTTGGTCTACTTTACAGGCATGTACATGTATGGTTAATGTATGCTGGGGTTCAAATCACTGTTGATGTAGTAGAGCTAGTATTTTAACCTGCCTTGGAAAATACCTCAGCATTTGGTTGCATGATTATAGACTTGCTTGATAATGTGGAGACCTGTTCTTCCCACTGAGCAATAAACTGTTTGTATACCAATGTATTCAGTTGAACTTTTGAGGATGGGATGCAGTTCTACAGGACAGATGAACAGAGTATATGCCTAAACATTAAGATTTGCAGGCTGTAATCTAGACATCTGTTCATACATGAACACTCCCAGTAATTTTCATGTAAGTAAATTGTTGTGTCAGCTTGACCAGGACATCGTGTCTGGCTTGATACCTATCAGCTTCCTATTTTCTTTCCTTTAAAATTCCTCGGTAAAACTGCATGTACTGTACTTCCTTCTCACTCTCAGACCTTTTCTCACTTTTTTGGCCAAATGAAACGCATTGCATCAGGAACTCTGTCAGTAGTCCCAAAGGCCAGACAATTCTTGCCTCAAGGTTTGTTTATGGAATGGCAGTTTGCTCTCATGGTGAGTGCAGCTGCTCTAAGTGTACTTATACAGGTTCCCCCAGTGCCCTGGTCAGCTGAAGGATCTTGGTATGCTGGAGAGTATCATCCATACTGAGGTATTTTGTGCCAATCTGTAGCACAAAATTGGTTAATGATGCATACAGCCACTGCAAGAAAAGCAAACAAGCAAGAGAACCTGTATTGAGATTCAATAATTTTCTTAAACACAGTCTTCTAAATTACTTGCTGTATTTACTCTGTTTCTCATGTAAAAATCGTTTTTGTAAATGTTGCATTTTGAACTACCATCTCATGCAGTCTTTTTCTGAGAACCAAACTGTTTGTGGAACCCCCTGCACATGAGCAGAAAAACAGATATCGTCCGCATTTTTTTTTAACATATTCATGAGCATGAAATATCAAATAAAAATGTGAAAACCTCTATAACTTTTCATGTCAGGAGACTGGCTAGGCCATGCAAGCACTTTCACCTTCTTTAGAAACCAGAACCGAATACTTTTAGCTGTGATTTTGGGGTTGCTGTCTTCTTAAGGGGTCCACATTTCTTGCCCTATGAAACTATGCTATCTCCTGTTTACCTCCCTCTATTAATATTTTCTTTACTTGTGTGTCAAAAATGATAATTACAGAGAGGAAGCCCAGTTCCCCATTTCACACACCTCCATACTTCACTGTGGTTATGGTGTTCTAGGAATCATACCCACAACCCTTCCTTCTCCAAACAATGATTTTTCAGCTTACAAAAGTAAATTGTTCTAAACTGACTATATGCTTTTATGCAAATTTTAGACACACATCTCTCAGCTCAGCAGATGGGTTGTTCCTACAAGGTTTGGGTGTAAGACCAGAGATCAATGTGGTGTAGTTCAAATCTCGTTTCTGCCACTTTCAGACCATCCTGCAACTCTGAGTCACTGCTGCTTCTCTCTTAACTCATTATCATTAGCCTGAGAGTGTGTGAAGTATTATGTGGTACACAATACTGGGGGACAGTTAGCTGTGGTTTAAAGAACTTTCTGTTTGTAAATGACCAAACCAGTTATACTATCTTAGCTAAGGCTCTGTAGCTTTTTCGAATGTAATTTTGTTTAATAATTTTGAGAAAGTGGAGATGTTCCTTTACCCTCATTATGATTACTACATGTTGCATGAAGTCTTATCAACCAATGGTATCATCAAATAAATGACACCAGCTTGCATGAGTCCATTTTCATTTGTATCTTTTCAGCTTGTATATGGAGAACTTTACAGTTTATTGCATCAGCTTATTACAAATCTTAGTCATTGCTGATGAAGTGCAAAGTCAATAGACATATTTGTAATTATATTTGTACATTTGAAGTAGATACATGAACTGGAAGTGTATTAAACAGCAAAAACTAATATCTGAATACATGGTGCCCTTCACAGTATACGATCAAAGACTCCATGAAAAAGAAATTCAAATCTAATTTAAAAATATTAGATTTTTGGGTTCACAAAGAATAAGTAAAAAATGACTCAGAAAAAATGACAGAAAAAATAACAGATTTGTGCTATATCACCATGTAATGTAAATGTAACCTACGTTTGTGTAAAGACCCTCCTGTGCTTTGGCCACCTGAGAAAACGCATGCCGCTCTTCCACGGCTCAGCAAAACATGGCATCTTCATGCTTCGTCTTAGCAACAAAAAGACAGGGCCTACCCCTGCTCACTGCATGTTGGCTCTCAGACAGGCAGAAATCAATGCAAGCGAGGCGCTTGTCCAAAGCCGGCATGGAAAGTATGTGAGACGAATGAATGACTTTTGCAGTGGGTTGGGGGGGAGTTCAAGCTGCCTGCAGGCACAGAGGGTTCTGAGGCTGGCCACTGACCCCGAGAGGTTCACAAGGCCTGGGTCGGTTGTCGGTGCACACACACACATACACATGCACGGCTGGTATAGAACCTCCCCCTGGCGAGGGGTTCAGCAGGGTTATAAGGAACGAGGGAGCGGGGCCTCATGCTCAAGCTCCTCTCGACCGTGCCCATCTCTCCCTCTCTTTTCCTCTATCTCTCCCCCTTCCTCCTCCGGGCTATCAGCGCCGCACTCCTGCATCCGCAATTCAAAGAGACAAAGGAATGAAAACAATCTTTGGAACTTGGAGGGAGAGGAGAGGGAGAAGATGAAGGAGAAATAAAAGAGGGCCCTTGATGATGCTTGGGACAAAGATGACTCCTTATGCATGCCTATGATTGTGTGTCTGTGTGTATGTGTGTGTGTGTATCTGTGGGAGCGCGGGCATATAACGGCAGGGAAGCTGTTTGTGTCGAGGAGTGGCTGCTCGGCAGGGCCTTTTGTTGGCCTCCCAGAGAGAAGCACCAGGGAGCCACTGGATCAATACAGCGGCCATTTCTCTGGCCACATCGGGGGGAGCCCGGTCGCAGTGCCACCACAGCGTTTTCCTTTCATGCTGTGCACTACAGAAGAAGAGAGGCGAAATGAAAAGGCAAGGGAGGAGAAAGAGAAAGCGAAAGGCATGCCTTTAGAGGGGCCAGAGCTCCTGAAATAAAAAGAGCGGACGATGAGGGTGCAGAGGTTCAGGTTTCTAGCTGCTTGAAGTGGAAAGTGCCCAAAGTCCTCACCTGTGCAGAATATTTTAGCAATGCAAGCTCATTCCAGCAGGCATCCAAAAGCTGGAAAGACTTATGGCTGAAACCCCTAGCTGAACAAGCTTAACTCTATAAGACTTGCCACTGTCTTTAGAGCATCTTCTTTTATTTTTAAACCCTGGGGTGGTTGTCTGGAGAGCATTCTCTGGGAGCATCCGTACCTGACTCCGGACCAGGGCTAGGCTTCACAGTGGGAGACTCACTGGTCTTATCACTCAGCCACTGCTTCTCTCAGTGGAGGTCGGTGATGACATAATGGATTGGACAGCATGCCAAAAAATAATAGGCTTTAATATTATAATACTATAAATACAACACTGAATCTTGAAACTCTGGCAAAAACATGTCCCACTAAGAAAAGTGTTCATTCTGTTGGAAATTAAAAATATTTTCATGAATAAAAATAATCAAGGCTATAATCAGGTGGTCATTTGCACATATGTAAGGTTCTTTTATAGGCTGATTTTTTATAACAAAATCAGTTGTTCTTGGATAGGAGATAATAAACCTGATTAAAAAAATAAAAGTAAAAATTGAATTAAATAATATCTTTACCACATAAAAGAGTACATTGTATGTATTCGTATATGTATATGAATTAAAAACTACAAACAGTGAGTTTTGAACAATATTTACTATTACTTTGTGGTTACTTTTTTTTTTCACTGCATGTAAAAGTGTATGTGACAAATAAAGGCTACTACTACTCAAAACGTGTCCCTCATATTTGTCATATTTGTCAACTACATTCCTGCAGACCCCATTTTCAAACCTCATTTCTACTGCAGGCTGTAAGATCACTCAAGCTCCAGAAAGTGCTATTTTCTCTTAAACTTGTTCATATTTTTGGACACTGCTACTGTCACAACCATAACGTGTCAACACTGTCTCTTTTGTAAAAAAAATATTAGATTAGATTACGACATAAATGTATACTTTTTAAGAACAGGTAGGTTTTTGTCACCACCGTCAGATTTGACAAAAACTTTTTATTGTGTGACATACCTCAAAAGTTGTTCTGAGATCTAGTATGCGTAATATACCTCTGTTCATGTTACTGTCAAATATTACAGGTAGTATTAAATGAAATTGTATTTTTTTAATCGTTATCTGACTTTCCAAACCAATTTTAGACATAACTAACTATACCATTATAGCTAACTAATTATAGAATTACCCCCCCACACACTTTTTGTTTCCCGGACAAAAGCCAAGACACGGTTTTCTCTAGAAAAGCTTAGCGATACTCAGTCTGGCAGATGGATTGCGCACTCTCCAGAGTTTATGCAGTTATGCAGCACAAAAACAGAATTACCACAGCATTTCATTTTGTGAAAATATTCTGCAAGAACACCATTACCTGATTAAAAAAAAATCTTTTATACACATAAATAATGAACAGGAAAGGCATATTACGGCAATAATATTTAATGTTACCATAGCCAGATCACATGCATGTGTCCAAACACAAATAATCACCACGTGATCCGGTAAATGGGAAGTGAAAACTGACCCTGCAGACTTCCTGTCAATCCCCTTGTTCTTTTTAATGAGTTAAAAAAAATTCCATTTAAAAACAATTCTGTCATTTTTTTCATCATTATAACACTAGTGTACATTTCACTCAACCCCACCCTAAAATACTCATTGTTCAATTGTAGCTTAACAAATGAAACTAAGCCCAGGGACCTCCATAATCAAAACACACAGCACTGATCTTGGTACAAAATAAAATCAATAAAAGCAAGTATTCTATGGTTAGTTGTTCTAGCTTCTTTATTGTGTCCAGAGGCTAGCTAGCACACCAGCGTAATCTTTAGTTACTGCTTTTCAAACAAATAAAATAACAAACAACAGAGCCAGGGTGCAAATTCCTAAAAATGAACGGAATTTATTGCCATTCTCTGCTGTGGCTTTTGTGGGATTTTAGTGTCCGTACTTAGCTCTTATTAATTTTTTTGTTTGTTTATAGGCCCATTTTTTTTCATTTCGCCGCATCATTGGTAGGGGTCTGTAGATTCGGTATTGATTCGGTACAGGCCAAAATCACTGGTTTGGACATTGGAAAAGGCCTGAACTATCATGTAAATGCTTAGCTAACGTAACCTTAAATAAACAAATATTAGCAGCTAGGCTGTGTCCCAAATGGAACCCCATTGCCTACATAATGCACTATACAGGAGTTAACATTATAAAATGAGCAACCGTATGAAAAATTCCATAATGGGCAAACTGCAGTAAATGGGTGTAGAAACTCTTTCAGGTTTGATTCAGAGTGCATCCAGACAAATGTTGTATTGGTTTAGTTGTTGAAGAAAGGAAAAATCGACAGTGGTATCAGTCCTGGCATTCTCGGTGTTGTATTCTGGTTTTTTTCTGCCTTGTGTTGGCTCTATGTGTGCATAAGTAGCACGGAACATATCTTACAGCAAGACACACACAGACACACATACAGAGGGTATTTTGTAGTTCTGCTTTCATTTTGCTATGAGAATTTGTGTATCACTGCATGATTTCCACAGCTGCTGGATGGATTAATTGACAAAGTGTGAAAAAAAAAAAAATCTTATTTTTGTTGCCAGTGGGGAAAATGACTAGGACAAACTTCTCACAGGTGTGTGTGTGTGTGTGTGTGTGAGAGAGAGAGATAGAGAGAGGGAGGGAGAGAGAGAGAGAGAGAGAAAGAGAGAGAGAGAGAGAGAGAGAGAGAGAGAGAGAGAGAGAGAGAGAGAGAG
>JBBPDC010000109.1:1222445-1238254 GCA_037974485.1 Hemigrammopetersius urotaenia | reverse complement strand
TAAGGGTAATGTATTAAACTGAGTTCAAAATGAAATTAAAATGATCTGGGAGAACATTTGGAGGCATATTTATGGTTCACACTATAAAAATAGGCATTGGGATCATTTTGGGGGCGGGGCTTCAGACCTTCGGCAGAATTCAAAAGAACCATTTTAATCTATATTAATCTAGATTAATTCCAAGATTACAATTAGATTAATCTAGATTAAAAACAGGTTCTGTACAGAACTAGAACAGGAGTGCTCAAAGACTCGACTGTGGAACATTTAGGAGTGTGTATAAACTGTCCTATAATTGGAAAAATCTTAAATTAGTTGAAATGTACATTTACTTATATTCTTATTTAAATATTAAAATGTACATAAATTAACTGCAATTTTGTCCTTATAGGTCCATTTGTAATGGAATGTCATGTAAATAAAAACTAATGATAAGAGCATCAGCCAAATGCCCTTTAGCCTTAAAAATTAAAACGACGATCAAACAAACCTTTAGCTATGGCAGGGATGATGTGCCACATTGTATGTCAATAGTTATTCTTGTGTGTCTGTGTGAATGGTCTAATTATTGCATAAATTATAAATAGATTTAAATGCTTTGGAAACACTGTAGCTTAATATGGTCAAGCTAATAACGATTCTTTGAAACTGAATTTCAAAGAGATATCAAAGAAAAGACAGACAGTCAGTGCTGGTGAAGAATGCGTCCCAGTCACTGCAGGGTTTAGGGGTCATATGAAAGACGGACAACTTTCTACTCTTGTCCTGCTTGCTTGGGTTTCTCTTTCTGGAGCCAATGATAGAGCCGGAGTCTCTTTTGATGCAATCTAATCAAACGACATAAAGGACACAGCACTCTGTTTATGCCACCGATCAGCATTGCACAATCAATTACCACCCCCTGCGGTGGCCTAAATGAGCAAGACCAAAAGACAGGGGGGAATTGGTTAAATGTTATTGTCGGGGACACCATTATCCAACAATCGGGGTGGTTAATGCAAGAAAATGACATTCATTAAAAGCTGGGCCGGGGATCAGGAGGAGGCCGAGCTGGGGATGACCCCTCATTCATGCTCGGCCTTTGTGTCTGTCTCTCTCTATCCATCCAACTGTGGGAAGGGAGATCGTGACACACGCACACACCAACACACTGAAATTGCTGCTCCTTTTGTGTGTCAGATTGAGAATGAAGGACTGTGGAGGAATGAAAGGGCTTTTATCGCTTTCTGTTCTAGGAAGCACAAAAACAGAAATCGAGAAATGGGTTTCCGTTTCGTGTGTACATGATGCAGCCCATGCAGGGAAGAAAGGGAGAGAGATGGGAATCTTTAACTCAAAGAGAACGATAGTGAATCCGTAGCTCAAATTCTCTCCTTAACCTCATTGTGCTGACAGACGGACCTTTAGCAAAATGGTTATCACCAGGTTTTGTTCTAGCAACTAAAAGCATTGTGCATGCAAATGTGTTGAAAACATGGCCTGTGCCCAATGTGATACACTGCTAGCTATATACAGGATGCTAATAATAAAATTGTCCTACTTAATGCCAATAATGACATGTTTTTTTCTCCAAGGATAGCCTTTTGACACAATCTGTATCCCTCAGAACGTTGTTTTATAGAAATATGCTTTATTCTTCATTCAAATTGTGGTAGGTTTATTTGATCGTATTCCACTAAGTGCCTTTACTACAAATAAATTCAAGACGAGCTACAATTTGTTTTACTTTCAGAGAAAATATATATTACAAAAATCAGTCATGATGGCCAAATTAATTCAGATTGACCTGACAACAGTATTCAGGGTCCTATATCATGGAAAAACAAATTTCACTTTTTTGAAATAGGAGTTTGGTATAGTATATAAATATTGAGTTTCTATTTAGGAATATATTGACTATATGGAAACTAAGCTGGAAAAAATTAACAGCTGTGATGTCATAAAAAACAACATGCTTACATATACAAGACAGTCCACAGAAACAGACACCATTTAGGACATTCCAATGCAATGGAAAAAACAGCAGTGATTTGCATCGCAGTTTTCTTTCTTTTGTTCTGCAGTATTTGTCATTAAAATGTGTATACAGTTCCAATTCCTCAGGTACATTAGTTTAGTTAGTTAGCTCTCCAGCTAAGGTTGCTTGCTCCAATATACTCGATCTATAACAGATGCTCCTGTTTGAAGGAACTAAATGGTGTATCCATACCTGTTAGCCACTTCTGGAAAGTGCCTGTGGTGAATTACATTGTAATCAGGTTTTGACTTTAGCATTTATCAAACAGCTACTGTGGTTAGCTGATTTCCAAAGAAACATTAGTCATCTAATGTTTAGAAGTAGAAATGGTACTAAGTCCGATCAGATTTAGTTTCTTGATATATCTGGCCCATTATTTAAGCAGAAGGGTTTTGAAATAGGCCGGTGTTAATATTTTATGTTCAAGCTGTTTCAAGACATGGTGTCCCACAAGATCCCATTAACTCCCATTCCACTTGATAGAATGCTTGCCCCCTATGAGGGGCGTGGTTTAGCATCTGATGACACGTTGCTCTCTATTTCTATGAATAGAAAGAAAATTTACATGTGACAGTCAAACAGGCACAATAACAAAAAAAATTCTTCTGTCTGGACAAATTATTTTTTTTTTCACTAAAAACATGAACTAAAAAAAAATCACAAGCTGAACCATAAAAAAACAGAAGAGAAAATTTGAGCATGGACTACATAGTTTGGTTTAAAAAGACTGAACCCCTGAAAGAGACCAGAAGGAACCAGATGACACATCTTTGCTATTGTAAGTTCAATAAAAACTGGTTAATCATAAAATTTCACACAGTGCGGAGGGCAACTGGTATAATACATATACATATATATGTGTGCATTTATACATAAAGCCAGTCACTCTGCTGTCAAGAATGTGAATCTTCTGACTGCAGTTATATCATGTCTCCTTGCTGCCTCTGCCAGCACCAACAAGGGTTTTTTTGGTATGTGCTGATGAGTTTATGTCCAGTGGGTGTAGCTGCTTTCACCCCCTCCATCCATCCATCGCTACATTCATCCATCCATCCACCCATCAATCTATCTATCTGTCTTTCTTTCATCAGGTGTTGTGAAAAAATCGGCTGGAAGTCACCTCATGTGGCTAAGGCAGCACTGTTGCCTGCAGTTTTCCAGTTCCAGGTAAATCCTCTATGTAAAAGCCGTTCTTACAGTCTAAGCCAGTCTCAGACATGGGCAGACTGTTTGATGTTTCATCTCGTAGTCTGAGGACATTGTATCAGTGCCCTCCCAGTGGAGAGAAAATAAGAGAAAAATGGAACCAGTTCGGAACCATTTGGCTCAATAGCAATGCTAAGGTGAAATACACAGTACTAGTAAGGGGTAATGGTAATACAGATGGATATAATCAAGAGCAAGAAGAAATGAGACAAAAGAAAAATCAGAAAATGACAAAGAAGTGTGCTTAGACTCATCTTCAACCTCACCTCTGGATGGGTGCAATCAGGAGACAAATACAAGGTGAAAACTAGCAAAGGGAAGAGACCAACTCCAATGTGCACACATAGCATCATTCTTCCAAAATGTTTCAGCAGATTAATAGATACTAGTTTGAAGGGTAGACTACTACTTATTTAGTGAGCTAGAAAAACAATAAAGTTGAATGCTGTGTAATAAACAATGAAAGAACGTCACAATCATTAAAAAGGTAGGACTTACCTAACTGTGTTGTCAGTTATTATAATAACTGGACAGTTAAATGTGAGATCAGTAGTTATGTGTTGTCTTAGATTTGGTCTCTTATTATGGTAGCTGGGGCATGATTCTTTGTAACCAGGCCCTTGTTTTTGAATGTACCTTTGGATGGATGGATGGATGGATGGATGGATGGATGGATGGATGGATGGATGGATGGATGGGTGGGTGGATGGGTGGGTGGATGGGTGGGTGGGTGGATGGATGGGTGGATGGATGGATGGATGGATGGATGGGTGGGTGGATGGATGGATGGATGGGTGGATGGATGGATGGATGGATGGATGGGTGGGTGGATGGATGAATGGATGGAATCTAAAGAAAGAACCACAGAGATAAAAGAAAAAGACAGCAAAGGTCAAAGAAGACAAGGACAAGTTTTCATTTCTGAAGTACCTCTGGAAGTATAGAATCAAACAACAATAGGATGGAGGCAAAGGGGGAGGAAAGAGAAATACAACTGATTTGGATGGTTGGATTAAAAGACAGAAGGGATAATAAGTACGTAGTCTTCGAATGCACTTTGGCGGCATGTGCCCGTGGCCCATGTTAGTCCTTGAGCATGACGACCTATGAGAAAAAGCCAATTACGTGCCACCTGAGAGGAGGGAGACTTCGGAGCCCTTCCTTGCTCTCCTCTCCAGGGTCATGTGATTCGCCACAAATCTGCATGTCCTTGGAGCTGTGGGAGTCGCTATTTATAGCCCTCATCTCGGCAAGAGAGAGGGGCTGATTGGGACGATGGGGGGTTTAGGGAAGGGGGTATGGAGGGAAGTGGAAAGGGAGAGGGAGGGGATGAGCGACTGTCGACAATCTCATCCTTATTCCCCCATAGGGAGCTCAAGTGTCATCACCGAAAGCACCCCAAGTCTTAGCAAGCCGTTTACGGCTCCTACTAATTCATGTTCAAGCCATATGTTGATGTCATCAACTTTCCCCATAGATCTTGGCTGACTCTCTCTTGCTCTATCTCTCTCTCCTCTCTGTCTATGTCTCCAGTCACTGGCTTCCTCATTAGTAAGTGTCTCTAGAGGAATCGCCATCTCATGAAGGCACGGTCAGCAAAGTCATCCAAACAGATACTGTCACTTCACTAAAAAATCTATCGATGGTAAACCTAAATGATGGTGCTCTACAAGACTAGGCAGTCACAAATGGGAATGCTTTTGAGATTTTATCAATATCTAAAGTGATATTGAAATAAATAAACAGTGTCTTGCTTTCGCACAAACATATATTCCCATTTATTGTCATTTTTAGTAGGGAAACTCAGCAAGGCAATTTTGACAGGTGTTCAGAAATATGAAACACATCCATATTAAAATGCCAGCTATTTTTAAACAATAAAGATGGTCCATATTCATTTGAACTAAACTCAATAAAAAAGTACTATATATGATACAGAATATATAACTGATGGTAGCTGGAATAGGAACTGGAATAGGAGTCTTAGAACAGAAAATGCAATTTCAGGTATTTATTTCACCTTTATTTCAGTTTTAGGCAGCAACTATAATTATTGGTTAACATCTTTGGTGACTGAACTATAATCAACACACAGCTACATCCTTGACAAAGCTAGGCAGCATCCAATGGCATCAGTAGAGTTGCGTGTTCTAATAAACAATAATGAATGCATGTTAAAGTCATAAATGGATACAAAAACAAATTTATTGGGCCTAAAGATGACTGACATTTCGAGTGCCCTGCTGACAATGGAAACATAAAAACCACCACTTGAAAATGTCATATCCCAGCAGAAGAAAGATGGAAGACATGGTGAGAGACATGGTGAAAATGAAACTAGGGAATGAAGAATTCATTCGAGCAAATTTTGTTGCAAATGACAGCCCAGTAAAGTATGAGAGAAAACAGAAAGGCACAATAGAGAGAGACAGCGAGAGCAAGAGGAGAGAGAGAGAGAGAGAGAGAGAGAGAGAGAGAGAAAGAAACAGAAAGATGTGAAATGTGAAAACTGGCTGGGAGTGAAGAAATCATCACAGGGAGGTGATCAGCATTGTTGGCAATCATGGTAATGACAGAGTGATTTGACATGGCAGTTACAGCACTCACCAAGGTAATCATTTATCTCCGCACTTGCCAGATCAGACTGATGGGCAAGAGCAACCACACAAATTCTGATAGCAAGAGAGACAGAGAGAGAATTACAATGCGATGACTTTGTAAGTTAAGAGGATATAGTATTAGTGAATTTAAGTGTCAGGTAGGTTGAAATTTTGCTAATTGATTCTTAATGAGTGGCAGATGTCCAAATGTGGACAAGTGTTTATCCAGTAAACAGTAGATTTTACTGTACCCAAGCCACGGCATAAGCAAAAAGATGAAAGAATATCTGAACTTACTGCAGTGGGCATGTGCGTATTGTCTGTGTGGGCAGTAGAAGGGTCAGAGAGTCCATGACTCACCCACCAAACAAACAACAGAGCCTCATTTGTACCTTGGCTGGAAACAGTCCGCACATCACACGGCTGCAGTCTAACCTTGAGATGGCAAACTCGCACGCATCCTTTCATATACATATGAATGTGATCAGATACCTGCTGAGGTTATGATACATCTCCCCATTCCTACTCTGGTAGCCTCCCATGCTAATGTGAGTCTGACGGCCCCTCTCTCCCTACAATCAGGGGAATGATCGTTATCATGTGTGCCTGGCCGCCCAGATGCTCCCAAAAAGCCCCGCTCACCGTAACCATTTGCATAATAGCGTCTCATCACCTCAGCCTTCTGCTTGCGCCGTAACAGGAAACTGTCAAGATGTCGGCCTTCCTTCTTGCCTGTGTTGAAAAAGAAAAAAGGAAAAAACAGATTGGCGGAAAGGGAGTTAGGCTTTGTGGTGAGCTGAGGTCACCAGGGGCGACAACAACAACTGCCTCGAACCCCCTCAGTCTTCAATTTACCGTCATTGCTGATTCGAGAGCCTCTTCCACACCACTGTTCAAGAACGCAACGCGGCAGGCGATTGAAATGCAGGCTGGATGGAGGACTAGCCACCTCCTGATGATCACAAGGGTGGAACACAGTAATGTTCAGATGCAAATTTGTCGAATGACTATTGCTTCTGCAAAACACATTGCAGAGAACTGACTCTTAGAGTCAAGGTTACCAAGAATTGGGAGGATATAGAGAAAGTGCTAGAGAACTGCAATTCAAATATTAGTTAGCTGGCTGGCAAATTTCCTGGACACAGCTATGTTCAGTTACTAAACTGACATGGAATTAGGTCTGGGACCTGACAAAATATAAAACCAAGAGTCTGGCACCTCTGTGTTCTGGGTAAGTAGCCTTAATCTACCGAGCTATCACAAAGCTTTTGAAATTGTGATTGAAACGTAGCCTGGATGGATTACAGGCCACCCCGTAAGGATAACTAAGGTAGAACACGTTGTAATGTTCAGATCGGTTGACTATTGTTTCAGTAATGGTTGACTATGGTTCTGAAAACTGTCCCTTGGAGCGAAAATTAGGAGGAAGGAGGGGATACTAATAACTGAGCCGTTGTCAAAGGGCTGAGGTGTATTTTAAGGTTCCCAACAGCAGCATGTCTCTTCAGCCATGTAAAATCAGCAGGTGCAGTCACTAAGCTTGGTGTGAGTGATATTGAACTGGAGACTCTGTTCGATGATCCTGAGGAATCTGGTGTCTTTGGAATCAATCTAAACCCTGTGATTGGTTTCAGGGTGCAGTGTATCTTCTTTTCTTTATCACTTGCCATCAAAGGGGCCGAGGCCCACCACAATCTTCTCTGTTTACTTGTCTTCTTAGCAGGCGCTCATTACCAAACATCAAAATAATCTGCATGAAGAGCCAGAATAAATGATCTCGTCATGCCACGAGTGCCCTATGTGAACAGTGCCAGGCCATCCAACACTCACACACACACTCACACACACACACACACACACACACACACACACACACACACACACACACACACACATGCAGGCCTCTGTGCAGGGGCACATGGCCGATAACGACTCCTCGATTAGGTGAAATTAAGGAGTCGCTGTGAGGTCCATGCTGAACTCATTAAGTGTGCGAGGGAAGGCTGAACAGTGTCGCGTAGTATTAATCCCTCCAGAACAAGATGGGAGATCTGTTCAGGGCGGCCTTCAGTAGCCAGGCTGGCCTTGGCTCTAATGAGGCTGAGAGCAGCCTCTTGATACCGTGATGCACTGAAATATGGCAAAATGGTCAAAGCGAGGCTGCTTTGCAACTGCTCATCTACAGCACAAGGAATGCAGCTATCTACCGTGCTCTGTAGGACATTTCTGACTGCTGACTACTTAAATATGTTCCATGAGCACTGTTGTGATGTGGTTAAAAATGCCTACAAATATATTCATAGTGTAAACCCTAAATATGCTCCTAAATATGCCCCTCAAACACTTTAATTTCATTTTAAACTCATTAACCATTAAATGCACTTTCTTTGGTATGTCATTTTCTTTGGTATAAGCAGGGTAAATACAGCAATAAATTAATTTAATTTACTGTAAAAAAAAATTAAAAAGTGTTTTGGGAGCATATTTGGGAGCATATTTAGGGTTTACACTATAAAAATAGGCATTTTTAGGATCCTGGCCTGGCTGCTAAGGATCCTTTCTGTGTTTGCATGATCTCACATGGGTTTGCTTTGGGTACTCCGGTTGCCTCCCACAGTCCAAAGACATGCATGTCAGACAATTTGAAGTCCATCACTGCTCTATGACGGACTGTCCAGGGTGTTTCTCTTCCATTCGCCCTGGCTAAGGATAAGCGATTCAGATAATAATGGCTAGAAATGTACATGTCAATTTAATTAATGCACATTTTCTCAAAGTACATTTTGAGAATAGAGATACAGCCTCAGAACATTGTGATGTGGTTATTACAAAAGAAATAAACAGGTAATTTCCACAGGCCTTTCATTACTATATGACACAACACTGTTGGGACTTAAATAGATAGAACTATGGCATAATTAAAACTGCTAATGCAAGTGGATGTGAATTGACAAAACATCCTGAAATAAACAAGTTTCTTTTGAGTTTTGATTTTCATCACTGATCCAAAAATCTGGAAAAAAAAATTGATGTGACCATAATAATCGTATGGGCTCTAGTGTCTTGTCATGATACAATGAATGTCTTACATTCACTTCCAGCAAAGGTACAGTGAAACAGGCCTAATTGTGCATGACAACAGTAAGGTGGACAGACGAGAGAGAAGTTTCTAATAAATTAGCCAGAAAGTGAATTAATATTACATGGATAGTGTGAATTCAGTTCACTGGCTGCTTTAGCGGCATAAAAGTGCTTACTTAGCTGCCCTCAGTGCAACAGCAAATACAAATTCCACACAAATTAGTACCCAACTCATGCCTCTCTATATATTCCGAGGATCCTCTAATCATAAAGTGTGCGGTTTTTATTTGAGGATTAAGTACTAATGAAATCTATACAACTCTATTAATAACCATTATAAAGCGTAGGCCAGTCATGCATAAATCATGCATCACTAATTAGTGTAAAATTTAAATGCATGCTGTAAAGCCACATCGAGTGTCTCGCACAAGACTAAGGTGCCAAGCCATCATTGTACTAATTAGTTTGCAATTATGTTTAATAAATTGTCTGGAAGCCAGGCTTCATACTGAAAGGCCGCTGGCTTGCTCCAAAGGAATATACAATCATGTTGCTACTTTAACTGCAAATGGAGACATCAGGCTTGGTAGGGAAAGAAAAAACACTTTTGACAGCATCTTTACACACTCAGCTGCATTAAATCAAAGGGCTTTTTTTCGTGATGATTCCCAGCAACAGAAATGCAGTTTTGTTTCAGATCCTTTTTAACTTACATCTCAGCTTGTGTTAGTCTAACAAAGGAGTTGAAAAGCTGCCTGCATTTTTCAAGACAGTCTTGTGAAGACAGCAGGCAACACAAGACAGCTGATGTCTTCTCGGTGGCCATGCAAAAGGTGGCATTAGCCTGACTGCAATATATATATATATATATATTTCTGTATATATGCACAGAAGTGTAGGAAGCACTTTATTTTCATCATTTCACATATTTAACACATTGTCAGAGACGTGGTGTCAGATCTCTTTGCAAGTAATAAGAGGATAGATTGCTTATATAAAAATATATAATTATACTCTCAGTGACCATTATGCAAACAGTCATTTCAGTTCTGAATGATCATCTGTAGAGACACACAGGTAGACTGATGCTCAATGGAATGACAAAAGAATGAACTTACATCAAGAAGTGAAAGTTTGACTTCAGTTTTTGAAATGTCCAAAGAACCATCATTTAATTAAAAAAAATTATAATCACACTTTAAAATGTAATCCACCCTGATGGGTATCACCCCAGAGACAGTTTAGTACCTTTTTTGCACATACAGCTTTACCACATCAGGATTTATTTTTCTTACTCTATTTTAATCAGTGCACCCGTTTTGTACACACTAACCTGTTCTGATTAATGTGATGAGTTAGTAGTTGTAGCTGGACATATATATTTCACAGTTTGAATTAGCATTCAAACTGAACATCTAAATCATCACTTCAACCTGCAGGTGTTACATAATCTCAAATAGACTTGCGGTCGGATCTTTCACCAAACCTCTTACAAAGCTTCCACAGTGGACCAACCTGTCAAAACTCTGGGGCAAAGACAGGCTACAGAGTGCAATTCTCAGACATGGAAGAGCATAGGAAATACATTAATTGGTTAAATTGCTTGACAACTCCTCTGACAATCACCCCCAGCATGAGAGGCGGCAAGGAGGCAGACCAACGGGGTTCCGACTGGTTGCTGGCTGCGGAGCGAAAGCGGTGCTTGGGCCCCGGCGGGCCCACGCGGTGGAGTTTGGATCCCGGCCCACTGTCTCGGCTCTAATAAGGGTAATCAGCGCCCCCATGCCAGGTACCAGGCTCTCCTCACAGCAGAGACATGGCAAAGAACTACAGCCAGTCTGGCAATATTTACCCAAAACACACACACGCATAATACACATACGCATGCACACAAATAGGTTCGAACAAGCACCCCAGGCTCTACACACACACATACACACAGACATACACACACACACGCACACACACACATTCACACACATACACACATAAACATACACTAAAAACAATGAAACTTCATCAATAGTGTAAAATTGATCATCCCCTTCACCTCCACCAGTGGGATATTGATTGCGGCTCCCCTTGGAAAGTGGCTTTTTAAATACACCTGAGCAGCTCAAGCACACAAGCCGCACCGCGGCACAATTAGCAAAGCTAACCGCTCATTTTCAAACCTGCTGGCTCCATTAATCCCCAAGCCTCTGTCAGTAATTTGAAGGCATTCAGAGAAAATTGACATTGGGCAATATTACAGAAAGCCACATAATTTTTCATTATGCCTATTATTAGCCTGAATTAGAACAGCACAGAGGTCTTATCTTCGAAACGTTTTGCATTTTACACCCTTTTCCATATGTTAAGCTATTTTTGTTTTTCAGGGTTTTTTTGTTGAAGTCAACCTTCTTGGACAAGACTGATGTTGGTAAGAGATTTGCATTTATTCTTTTGTTGCAATCTAGCAGCCAGAACATGTCAGTGAGGTGAAGCACAAATACACACACCGACATGCACTTGTGTGAGCCTCAACACTGTGGTTGTGTCAGATCACCCACTTCCTGAGGCCCACATGAAAATACAGGCCCTAATCGGACGCTGCTGGCCGGCGTGGAAGCGGATGAGAGGGGGAGTGGGGTAGCAGCGGGCCCTCTGAGGACACACTGTGCTTTATACACTCAAGCCAGTGTGCAAGAGAGTGTGTGTGACGGGTTCTGCTCAGGGCCGCAAGGGTGGCACCAATGTGTGTGTGTGTGTGTGTGTGTGTGTGTGTGTGTGTGTGTGTGTGTGTGAGTGAGTAATTTCATGCTCGAAGGCAGACTCAGTCAGACTAGGCACCTTCACTTTACAAATAGCACCATGAGTTTTAAATAGCTGTGTGGTGTCACTTTGAAAGCTGCATCAGGTAGCTCCTACTGGGGGACCTCACTCTCCCGTTCTCTTTTTCTGTTTCACACGTTTTCCCTCTGACTTCCCCTCCACCTTGCCCAATTTTGTATCTGCGTCAAACACATAACACGAGTGCTTGCTGTTAGCTACCACACATTGCCTTTTTGTGTCAGTTCTGAACACAAATTGGATGCATTCTGCCCTGTCCTGTGTTATGGGCAGTGTTTGCATGGGGAAAGAATGAGCTTTGGTTTTCTGCCACTAAAGATGTCTTGATGTAGGTAGACAATTATTAGATAATGCTATGCTATGTAATGTTATTAACATATATGCAATTGATGTGTCAAGCATGCATGCATAAGAAGTGAAACAATTAATCAATTAAACCAATCACATCACATAAACCATAGCACATTTTAACAACCGGAGTTGACCAAAGTGCTTCACAACATTAAGAAACAACAAGAACTAAACATATACTTAGAACCGCAGTTTAACAGACAAGAACTTTAGAGTTAAAACCTAGGTAAAAAAGAAAGAGAGAATAAAAAAGACAAAAAGATAAAAGATAAAATAATTTAAAACAATTTGACTTGTTGCCAGTGTGACAGTCATAGAGATTGTCCATGTTAGATGTGTTCTATTAATTATGCCCATTTATTTGCACTGGTTAAAACAGCTAAACTCACAATTAAACGAACCCTCACTAGTACATCACACTCACAGCTGTAGCACTGGAAAAAAATTCGGTCCTCTTTTTCTGCTGACCTGACACACATAACGGTCACACATCAAGGCACCAGTCCATCCCCTGCTCTGCCTGGAATGGCAGCTGTGGTGGATGACAGAGGTGGATCAGTGGAAGACGTGATGAAGTAGGGAAGGGGCTACCATCTTTTTTGTTCGCTTTAGCATGCGCACAGAAAGAAAGCAATCCTGCTGCACGCAGATTGGGTGTCAGTCAAAGTGTTGTCCGCGCAGACACACACACACACACATACACAAACACATTAACGAGCTGCTCGCATTGCCATAATCACAGTGGCGGCACGTGTGTGTGACAGGAGGCAAAATAACGCCCTGGCCCAGCTTTGACAGTACAGGAAATCAGTCGGGAGATTCCAAGGTGTGCAAGGTGGTGATTTGCTGGGGTGAAATGGTTATGACGCACGGAGAAAGAGGCCAATTTCCACCCCATCAAAGCGATTTTAATTTTCACTCCCATCGTCTGCAGTCCGGTCAAGGCGGGGTCTAGTGTTAGTAACATTGCACAGGCCTGTAATTGAGGTTAACATCTCCACTGATTGTTTAACATCACGTCTGATCGATGAATGTCATGAAATGGCACCTTTGCCACAGATACATTTGCTGTGCGACCACTGTTTACACTGTCGGCTTCGGGAGCAGGGATTTTTTTTTTTGTTGCAGTCATAAGT
This sequence comes from Hemigrammopetersius urotaenia, assembly GCA_037974485.1. Lineage (NCBI taxonomy): Eukaryota > Metazoa > Chordata > Actinopteri > Characiformes > Alestidae > Hemigrammopetersius > Hemigrammopetersius urotaenia. The sequence continues at coordinate 1,225,031 of JBBPDC010000109.1, read as the reverse complement.
GCATCAAAGGTTATGTTTATTTGGGGCTGAAAATGTGCGCTAATACAATCACACTTGAATAGAAACAATCTTAAATTTGTGCAGTCAGAAACTCATCTGTTGCCATTTACAATCTATGCTAGCCACCCTCTAGTCACTGTTAAGATTTCTTTGACTCCTGCCTGAACATGTTTGGGCAGTAGACTTCTCCCATCCCAGAACAAGACCTATAGATCTATAGCAGAGCTTCAGAGTGTACCGTGGGTACTGTGAATATTATTGGTTATAATACACAGTGGAGACCTATACTACGCTTTAGCTACGAACTTTATTTGTGTCATAAATATTAAAACAAAAGTAATAACACATAAGTGAAAGACCTAATTTCTGTTAGAGATCCTATGGGATTCTAGCAATGTGTTAATGCTGAAAAGCTTGTAAAAGACATTCCATGTTTTATATGATTAGTGTAGCAGCCTTATTAACATGCTTTACCTTGTGTGTTGCCTCAATAGTCCATTTCCATGGAATCAGCACCAGTCAGAATATGATAATTCCCTGCTGGAATGGCTGAGGGTCTATTCTGTGTCTATGCTCTTCCCGTGTACATTTTTGTTTGGTACTGTAGTTTCCTCCCACAGTCTAAAGACACATACCGTGAAATGGAAATGCTAAGTTACCCTTAGTTGTGAGTTTGTTTCTCCACTTATGAGAAGCTCAAAGCACCATTTGCAACCCTGGTTAAAGACCCTGGTTAGACAAAGAGGAGGTTTTATAAAGCATCTATGATGAACAATCAAAATTTAGAGCATCATTTGCTTTAGGGTACCTGCAACATCAATCACTGAAAGTGTGTGAAGGCTCCAGCAATGTAACTGAGGATTCTTGTAGTGCTGTACTGAAATACTTCTAGTTCAGTACACAAAGTTGCCAAAAACCCCTTTCTCAACACATGCCAACACAACAAGCCAAAGGACGGCACGTATTCACATCATTAAACCAATAAATCTGGCAGCACATCCAGATTTGTTCTTGGTGAGTGTGTAGTTTGGGAGGAGAACTGAATTACCTGGACTTGCGGTGTGGCGAAAGCAAACGAAGCATGTTTGAATGTTCTGTCTGTGGTTCACTTACTGCCACTCTTGGCATCAAGGGACACGGCAGTTCATGCCAGAGTGGTTCTGCTGGCTTTGGCTGCTGCTCTGGGCCTGGAATCCCAGTGCTGGACAACAGAGGTTAATGTAGTAAGACCACACGTGCACACACACACAGAGGATATAATCTTTAGAGGTTGAAGTGATTTTTGGCAGTTAATAAATGTTCTTAAGAATGTTGTACGAATAATTCCTCACTTGTAGCTTATTTACACAAAGAGATATTCAGCCAAAGAGATATTCAGCCAAAGAGATATTCAATCAAAGGTATTCTATACTTTCTATACTTTCATCAAAAACAGCATCAATTTGTTAATCTAACAAATTGGTTAAAAGAATTAAACAAAATAATGGTTGGTGCACATGCAAGAAATACCTTTATTAACCAAAACAAATTAGATGCATAGATCAAGAAACATAGAGTTTAGAGTGACAATATCAGGGGGTAAGGCCTACGGTGGACTGTCAATCAAGAACAAAGATACATTATACCTATCCAGACACCAAAACACCACTATTAGAATAGAGTAACCTGTCCCATGCAGGATGTGCAATCTTAATGTTCAACTTCTCATTACGCCATCTTTAGGTTGACGGTTATGGTGCCTGTAGCGGTCAGATAGACAGCTTAAACAGGTCTTATTCTAATCATAATCAGGCTATTATGAGCCAAACTAGGATCCTCTTTCAGACAGTAGGAAACAATAGAATATAAACCCTTACACTGTTACTGTGGAAGCAGTCTGCGCACGCACACCCACACACACACACATACACGTTCACGCAGTCGCTCTCGTAAACCCGGGAATACTAATAGCCTGGCAGCCCCTCCCCCACACACATACACTCCGCCACACATCCTCTGGATCAGCAGGAGTCCAAATCAAGCTGATTTTCCTCTTTGATTCAGTCGGAGAGCACAGCTCAGATTGCATTTCAGAGAGAAGGAGACGAGAGGACACTGGGAGGGGTGGGGGCTATGGAGTGGGGGGTGCAGTGGGGTTGTTTTGCATATTATAACACGAAAATAGGAAAGAGTGGAGACAAGTCAATGCAATAGGCCTCTCTCTGACTCTCTGGTGCTACCTTTTCTACACAAACACACACATACACACACGCACACACACACACACACACACACACACACAGATCAGAACAATAAAAACATCTCAATAGCACAAATCAATCATTCATTTCTTTAATGTAGATGTGAGTTAAGAATGTATGTGTGTGTATGTGTGTGTGTGTGTGTGTGTGTGTGTGTGTAGCAACAAGAGAGAAAAATCTATAGTGTCAAGATCCAAATGCGTCTCACTTTGTATATATAAGCTTAATTGCTACAATATATATATATATATTAGACGTGGGCATAGATCATTTTTTTAAATCTAGATTAATCTCACTGTAATCTTGGAATTAATCTAGATTAAAATGGCTCATTTGAATTCTGCCA
>JBBPDC010000109.1:1166093-1182645 GCA_037974485.1 Hemigrammopetersius urotaenia | reverse complement strand
TCCCAACCCAACTTTGTGAATAGATTAACGGCGATATTTTTTTTATCGCCCGATAAGAGTCTCACATTAACGCAGCATGTGAACGCCGATAACGGCCCAGCACTAATATATACTTCTTTACTTCTTTAAGGTATAAGTAAATACACTTGCATTTGTAAGATTGTGCTGCTTGAAGTTTTCTCTTTTTCAAAGGCACAGACAAAAGCTACTACATTCTTAGGACCCACTTGTGGGGAATGTAAAGAGAATGAATTGTTTGTAAAAATGAACATTAAGATCAGAACTTTTACATTTTGGCTCTGCTGTTAAAACACTGACGTACTACTTATTAGGATGAACACTTTCGAAAGTTCACTGCACATTTTTAAATAAGTATATGCAGTTCCTAGTGATTTCCATGCATTCCAGGATGACACATGGGTGCAGTGAGAGGTCCTAATAAACTAAAATGGTATTTTTCAAAGTGCCAAACTGAGACGAAGGTTGTATTTATTTGGAGCTGTATATGTAAGACAGTTGCTTGTAACACTGAAGCTGCACCAGACAAGTTCCGTCTCCCACCCCTATCCTGCCCCACCCTCTAGCTGCAGCAGTAGTAGCAACCATGCTTGATGTGATTACCTGTCATGTTTCACGGCTGCTAACATTGCGCCAGGGCGCAATACCCTTTTCCCCACATGGGCATCCCAGTCTGGAGGCAGTGTACGTGCACTGGAAGTGTGCATGTGTCTGTGTGTGTGTGTGTTGTCGGGACGTTAAGATGCACAGTAAGAATGTGAGTGGATTACACGCGGTTCAGGCCTCGTATGAGGAAGCGTGGCACCAACATGGTTCTCTAATGGGATTTTGCAATCCTTTTCCCTGCTGACTCCAGACATACAAACACACACACACCCACACACACACTCAGGTGAACACTTTAAAAAGACTGTCGTTTCCTTTCTCTACCCAAAAGTTAAGCTGAAGAAGTGTGCGTCACTTTATACTGCACCAACCTTGCTTTTTAACAACTGTTTTCTGACAAGCAGTCCAACAACTTCACCGCCTTCCAAGATTGAGGCACTGAGAATAGCTCCAAACAGTGTCTCTTTTCATAGCGGAAGCTGTAAAAAATAAAAAACAAAAAGAAAGGGGAGCTGATTCCACATCCCACCAAATCTCGACTACCATGAACCCATGTGGAGAAGCGTCCTTGGCTCGAGTTCAGAATTCAGAGAGCGAGTGACAGAGGTGTCACTAAATCCTTGACTTACATGACAGAATGTGACAGTTTACGGATCCTTTCCCCCGGATGGAGGCTGAGCCATGCCGCAGACCCGCATGACAGGGAGATCAGATGTGCTTTGCATGAAGGGCGTCTGCCGTGTGACATGAACTTCTTCCATTGCTTTCGATCCTCTCAGAGCTTGGGCTTCTCTCTTGGGACAAAGCTCATAGGCTTGTCTGAGAGAACAAATGGAGGACAAGTGTCCTTATTGGATCAACAGAAATCACAAGAAGTGCTATGCTGAATTTATCAAGATGATGGTTTGCTGCTTGGGTCAGGTGAAGGCTAAACAGCACCTATAGAATGTGGATTCCAAATGGATGCCTTTTGGAATCAGAGCCAAGTTTTTCAAATCTTGTACCAGGAGTATCCCTTTTCTGCTCGTTTTTGAGTTTATATGTTCTGACATATTCATTTTGAAGTTGTTAACCCTTTAGCCACAATACCAGGACCTTGGTGAGTAATATCTGCCTGCAGAGGAGTTATGTATTGTGTATGTCTTCATTTCCCACAGTTACATTATTTTGATCAAGTATAGCATGTAGAATTCAAGCTGTCTGTGAGCTGTTGTGTTTCTATCATGCTACAAAAGATGGACAGAGATTCCATTATTTTTCTGAGGGGACGCTCACTCACAGTGTTGCATGGATATTAAGTACATAATATTGTCTTGTTCACTCAAAGAAACAAAACAGCACAACTGATATACTTCTATTCATACATTCCCTTGTTCAGAAAAGTAAAATTGAGACTATTAAGTGAGATCTTTACATGTAAGCAACAATGGCACAGAGAAATCATTTGAATAACATAGGTGAGTGCCTTATTTGTCATAATTGTGTCTGGCTCAAGGGATTAAGATGACCCATTAAGATTATTGGCAATTACTCTTTCAGAAAAGATCCCTGGCATACAGTAGAGCTGCAGCTACTGAACAAACCCTGGATAGACAGGTATACACATGCAGTGAGGTATGCAGGACTTCCAGCCCTAGAGCAGTGATCTTCAAACCAGTTCTCAGGGCCCTCCAGACTTTTTTTGTCTCATCCATTCTATCAAAACATGATAGGCTGATACTACTAATGATGCAGGTAGGCATTCTTTAGACCCAAACAATGAGAGAAACAGTTTGATAGACATATTTTAAATCACCAAATTAGGCATTTATTACTAAAATTGTTGTCTATTACTGTGCTGACTGCAGTTTAACAAGAAGCCGAATAGCACTTCTGCCTCCTCATAAGTGTTTGTACAGTAGTCTTTTAAGGAACAGGGCTTTGGCAACCTCAGGCTGTGTTCTGTGGTGGCAGAAGATGAGAATTTATGGTTCAGCAAAACAATGGAAAAAAAAAGAACTCACAAACACTCAAACCCAGAAAAGGTAAGGTCTCAACTCCTTCTTTACTCCCTTTCCTTTCTCACCTCTCACTGTCTCTTTTTCTGCCCTCTACTCCCTGGAAATCCATAACTCCAGTTTTTTTTTAAATCCTCAATAAAAAAAAAAGCTAAGGAAAAGCAAGCAAGGAAAAGTCTCCTTGGACTGCAGCTGGGAGGACAACTGTCCCTCTGTCCTGAAGTGCGACGGCAGCCAAATAAAACAGCCGCGTTCCACAAGGAAATGGCTAGCCAAACAAGAGGCAGCTATGAATCTGAGCCCCATGAATGTAAGGGTTTCTCCATGCATTCCCTGAAGGTCTGGATGATTATAGAGAGCTTTTGTAGTTAAGGACATTTCCCAAATGGTTTTAGCAGTGCTTGGACCCAAATATTAAGTTAGAAGCTGAGAAGCAAAGAGAAGCTGTCCATACCTGTGTGATACATGTTCTGACCAATTTCATACTTAAATGCCTCACAGTGCTCTGATTTCTGTGGTCAGAGCTGCTGTGGAATAAAAAACAGCTGGTTATGATCTCACTAGTAATCCAAACTGAAATCACCACTTTGAATCATACTCTTGTCATTTCAGACAAATAATCAGCTGCAACAAGGTAGTCTTCAGTCTTCAGACACAATTTTCTTTTCTTTTTTATTATCCCTAAAGCCCATTGGATATGATTGTGTGATTAACACAATCAGTTCATTTAGATCCAATCACTGATATATTTATCCAAAAACTGATATATGTTAACTGCATCTGTTCTGATTGGTTGCCCTGTATGGTGCTTTGCTCAAAAAGCCATCTAGGTTGAAACACAGATTTCAGCAAGTTGACCGAAAAGATTGTATATATGTAGGTTTTTTATTGTCGGTTGGGTTTTATGACATGACAAAAATCTGAGCTGTTAATCCAAGCTGTTTTTGCAGTTTATATTCCATAAATAGATTGTATGGACTGGGAAGAGAAATGAAACTTCATAATAATCTTTACCTACTACAACAACCCAAAAGCAGAAAATTACATGATATGTGCTCTTTGTTATATTTTGTTTTAATTTTTAGAAAAGACATGTCTTAACTTTGAAAAAAAGTCAGAATAGCTATAAATTAAATGCAAGTTGAATGTAAATCTAATGATCTATGTTACTTCCTATTTAATTAACCATGTAATTATATTATTTCATTTGAATTGTCCTGCAAAAAAAAGTAACAAAAGGATACACACAGATTTCTGTACACTGTGTGCTGGAATCACAGTTTGTTTTTTTGTTGATTTTTTATTTGTTTTGCTAGCTGTGTGTGTTCAGTGTGCACCAGGAGGCCATGGTAGGAGCTGTGTGGAGTTTAGGAGGGGGGAGAACAGAGAGTGGCTGCCGCATTAGTTAACAGTATTATCTGGATAACTCCAGCACCGGCAGAAAGGTACAAGCGCACAGTGGCGGGATTAGATAATGCTATTATCAGCATGATTGTAGCATTAGAAAGAAGCATTAACACGGATCATTCCGACCATTCAGCGCTAAGAATTGCCATAAAATTACTGCATTAGCCACAGAGATGGGACCTGGATATAAAATAGGGGGAGAGAAAGGAAGAGAGAGTCTGGGATCGCAAAGCTTCAAATTAGCAGGTATTTTGTTTTTTTGAGCCGATAAACACCATAGTACTGCTGATTCCACAGCTATCACAGCATTTTTACCACAAATAATGCAATCCAGTAGGATATAAACAGTCCCATAAGCTCACAATAGGTCATGTTGCTTGCAGAGGTCAGTTCTTGTAAATGCATGGCTGTCTGTGGGCAAAACACTGCATTGCGCTAAAATATGGAGTAGTTTGGATAGCTAAACAGCCTTAAGCTATAAAATAGTAGTTACAGTTAAGGTTTGCAGAAAGATGGGCTGTAATAAGCCAGTAGAGCCTCTGTTTTTTCTGACTCAAGTCTTTGAATGAGTATATAAATTTGTGCATATATTGATACCAACCAAATATAAGGAACCAATCCAGCATCAACATTATTCTGTGCAGACCCATTACTAACTATTCAGCCATTACGGGGATTATGCCTATCTCTGCTTAGGACTGTTTATACTGTGTAATAGATATATCACCCCTTTGTTCCCAGGCACTATGCTCCTGGTGCCCTGAAAGGGCCAAGGTGCCCTGAAAGGGGGTGACTTGGGGTCCCATGGTGATCAGCAGGTTTAGACAAAAGTGCCCCACAGAAGAGAGTTAGTTTAAATATACAGAATGTTTTTAATATCTGTAAGGAGTGCAAGGTAAGACTCAGGCGTATCTTGCTAAAGCAGCCAAGCTAGAAAGGGCAGACCCGGGGGTACGATAGGCATGTGAATGCCCTGAGACACCAGCGTACCTCCACTGTCACAAACCTGAGCACCAGTGTCCCACATTGCTTGTATTCTCAGCTCTACACCTTACACCTGGCAGGAAAAAATAATTAGAGAAAGTCTGACTAAAGAAGTATGTGTTCAGCTTAGATTTAAAACCTGAGACTGAGTCCCGAATGTTAGTCGGAATAGAATCCCTGAGCTTGGGGGCTCTATATAAGAACGCTCCTCCCCTGCTAAAGCTTTCATAATTCTGGGGACAAGAGACAAGAAAGAGGTTCATAGCAAGACGTAAGTTCACGGAGGTATTCGGGTGCAAGGCCATTCAAGGCTTTATATGTTATTAGTAGAATTTCGTAATCAATACAAAGTTTGATTGGAAGCCAATGAAGTCTTGATAATTGGGCTAAAATGTAAAGAATCTAGCTGCAATGTTCTAGTTTTATTTAGATTTTTGTTGGAGCAGCCTGACAAGAGGCTGTTACAGTAATTGAATCTGGAAGTAAAGGCGTAGACAATTTTTTCTGCATTATGGTGAGATCATAAATTAGCAATATTTCATAGATGAAGGCAAGCTAATTTAGTAACTGTACTTATATGGGTGTCAAATGAAAGATTGGGATCGATAGGGACACAGATGGAGAGGCTGAGGAACCAACAAGATCAAGCATTAGACCTGACAGTTTGTTTCTAGCAGCTTTCGGACCTAGAAGAAGGACCTCAATTTTATGTGTTATGTGACATTTAGACTTTAATGTGACATACAGTCTTTCATATCTTTAATGCAGTCCCCAATCTTATTTAATCTACGATTACCGTCTGGGCTGGCAGAGATATATAATTGTGTATCATCTGCGTAGCAGGAAGCTGATCCTATGATCCTGGATAATAATCCCTAATGACAGAATGTACGAAGTAAATATAAGAGAAGTCCTATCATAGAACCTTGTGGCACACCATATTTTACTTTTACTGTGGATTCCCCGTTAACTCTTGCAAACTGATAGCGATCGGTCAGGTATGATCTAAACCAGGATAGGACGAGTGTCTGACGAGGTTTTCTAGTCTGTCTAGTAAAATAGAGTGTTGACTCGTGTCAAATGCTGCACTGAGGTCAAGCAGAACCAACAAAGAGACAAATCCTTTGTCAGTGGACTGTAAAAAATAATTTACTGTGTGTACTACGACTGTTTCGGCCAGAACCCAGATCCCTGGCTCCTAGTTAGTTTAGAAATGATACTAAACAGAAACCTGGGATTAATTTTATTAGATTCAAAGAGGGATGTTAAAGAGGCTGAGCATGCTGTGGTAAGTGGTAAGTGCTTCCAGGCAGAGTGGAGGGATTCCAAATTGGTAGATTGCCATTTGTGCTCTAGTCTATGTACATTTTCCTTTAAAGCGTGTGTTTGAACAATACACGAAGGAGCCGGCTTTTTTTGTCAATTGTTTTTTACATTGTAGCGGAACGATGTAGTCCAGCGCTGACTGAAGACATTCAGTTAAGTTATCTAGGTCTGCTGGACAAGATGGAGTGCCAAAAGGGGTTTATATTTCTGGGAGGTTTTCAATAAAAGTGTGAGCTGTGGCAGAAGTAATTGCACGACTAATACAAAAGAATGGGGATGTGCTAAAATTATGATTAACATTAAGTTCATATTTGATGAGGTAGTGATTTGAGATTACTGTGGACTGAGGAAAAATAGTTAGGTTGTACACATTAACACCAAAAGTCAAGATTAAGTCAAGCATGTGGCTAAACAGTAAGTACTACCTGTTACTTGTTGGGTTAAGCCAACTGTATCTAGAAGTAAACATTTTTAGAAGATCCTTTTTTTCAAAGTGAATATTAAATTGTCCAATAATTATATATTTATTGCAGCGTACTGCTAAATTTGCTATAAAACAGCTGAAATCTTAATAATTCTGTATGTGGCCCTGGTGGCCTGTAGACAGTAATTAGGGAGATAAATATTTTGTATCTACATTAGTTATGTCAAGGAACAAAGTTTTAAAGGATGAGAACTTAAACACAGTTATCTGTTTAATTCTTAAGGCACATGGTTCCTGTGCCTCTCCCTCTACCATTTAGTCTAGGACTGTGTATGTGGTTCTAGCCTGGAGGTGTAGTCTCATTTACAGCATAAACTTCCCACATGTGCCTTCTATCTAAGTTAAGTCTAATCCAGGTCTTTGTAAGGCATAGGATATCAAGATTCTGATCAGTTATTAATACGTTGACAAGAGCAGCTTTAGAAGCGAGCGATTTCATGTTTAACAGTCCTTGCTTTAGCTTTAAATCTAAGTTGCTGAGCTTTCTGGTAGTATGGGGATTAATGAAATTATTCAAGCATTTTTTTCCTACCTTTCTGTTTACAGAGCTATGGAACTTAGGGTGAAACCTAGGAGACTCACCAAGGCAGCTAGCAGACGGTCAGTTTAGTCGGTCTCTGTCTCCTGGCCTCGGCCTGTCTGCTTTCTGGCCTTTTGTCTGCATTTCCTGCTAAAGCTCCTGAAATAAAATCTCACTTGAGTATGTAATTTACATCTGATAGCCTGGAATATGCAGATATCTTTACAGTCATACTTATAATATCACAATATGTTTAATAAATTAACAAAATTGAGTTCATTTTCCGTTTCTTTGACCATCCGACCCAGGACAGGGAAAGACTCCTCAACCTGCACCAGGGAAACCAATAGATTGCTGATTTCTCAGTCTCATTCTGGATCCTGGTGGCTGATAACGAGTAGAATGAGTCTGCCCTGCTGGCGATCTACCGAGATGCTCTCAGTTCAATGATCCAGACTGAGTTGGCTTGATGTGATGCTAGCCTGGATTTGGACAATGTCATTAGGCTGTCCATCATTCTGGGCTAGCACCTCCGAAATAGGAGGCAGTGTCAACACATTGTTGGATCAACAGCTTTCATCATCCTGCCCAGCTTTCTGGCCCCACTGACAGCCCTGCTCTTGGCAATCTAGTGCCTAAAACTATCCACCTGGGGACGTCCCAGCTCTCCACCCCAAGCTATGACAGACTCAACCTCCCAAAGCAGATGAGGTGCTTCAGACCTCTTGGTTCTAAATTAATTTACTGTACCTGTTGAAATGTCTGTTTTAAACAGGTGTGTTTCTTTATGTGCCTTATTAGATTCTAGATTATTGGGATGGCCTGAGGTGCAACTGTGGTTCACCAGCTTCTATAAAAGGATTATCTGGGGTTTCAGCTCAGTTTGTGCACCTCTATCCAACCAAGGTAAACCTAAAAGATTGATAATAACACCTTCTGCTAAGAAGGCCTTTGCCGAATAAAAAATCTATTTTTTTTCTCAAGATGCCAGGTCCTGCTTTCATGGTAGAAGTGGATGCTTCGGAGGTCTGTGTTGTTGCAGCGACACAGAAGCCCTGGCTTTACATTTCAATAAGTATTTGCTAAACCCGCCTACAATGTTTCCGTAAGTTAGGCCAGTATCATGGCCCAAGGAACATTTTCATAATTAAACGTATTATACTGCATTGCATTGTGTCATGTAAAGAGCTAATAATGACCACTTCCTAAACTATGTGTTTGTTAAACTAAATTGTATTGTTCATGGGTGCTGTTTTTAAAAAATGGTTGTATTTTTATGAGCCAAACCAGTCTGCCTGCTACAACTAGAGCCATGTAGAATTATTAGAACATAAAAATATGGACTGAATGAACTTCAGAGTAGAAATTAATTTTCTAAAGCTAAGTGTATCAGTACACCTCTAGCAAAGGTATATTTGCTAGAAATACCTTACTGAGCACTTTGCTTACCAAAACATGCTACTCAGACCTACTGATCTGGGCAATTCATTTCTGGTCAACGTTTTTTAGTATCATTGATTTGATAAGAAATGGACAAAAACACATGGTGCCTGTTCTCTTGTCACTTTTAGTATGAGTTGCTAAAGTAAACTATGCAAAACTCCAGCTGATTACATTTCACATGTGTAAAGAATTGCCTGTTACCTCATTCCAAATGTACAGTATCAACCAATGATACATTTTTTGTAATTGTACTGTAACACACAGTACTTTTCATAATTAATTAATTGTTTACTAGGACAAACTGTTTAAACTGAGAAAAACAGAATTGTTACTAACCATCCAAATATTTTACTTACTTTTTTACGATCTGCTTTCTTTACAGACTATATCTGAGTTAAAAGCTTTTGTCAAGATAGATTGGGCTGCAAGACAGAGCTGATCCTTTGGCACCATTCATTTGAATGCTAATGGAGCTCAATCTTCATATCTGCCTTTTATTTAACTTACATGCCTACAAGATGCAAGAAAAGCACATTACTTTTCTTAAATGACTTACATATTAGAACTCAGGTCAACATGTGGAACTTGCAGATGCATGACTTACGTCCATGCTACATGCTAATGCTACTTGTGCTTTGGAGTTTGAAGCACAGGCCTCACTGACACAGCCACCCATAACTGTAACCTCATTAGAGTCTATTTCTGCTGTTCACACTCTTCTCTCGGTCCCTGTCTCTATTATTCCTATTTTGGTTCTACAGTGTTTCCTTCATGTCGCTTCCTCCCGCTCTTTGCCTTTGAACAAGATAAATATACGGCGTGTCAGTGAAGCCAGCATGTGGGAGGCCGTGGTGCAGAGTGGGAGCAGACACCCAGGAACTCCGCTGCTGCAAAAAAAAATAGCACACACACACATACAGACCTTCTTGTTTTTATATTTAGCTTCTGGGGAAGATCTGAATGTGAGTGGATATGATGCGATGACGGAGGCTGTTTACATTGGGAGGGACTGGTGCTTTTTTTTGTTTTCCTTTTTACTTCTCATTCTTCCCCTCCTTTTCTTTGTGCCATCCAAATTGCTGCCATTAAGGCAAGACCAGGCACGAGCCAAACGGAGCGCTCCATTTAATGTGATTTCCTCTGAGAAAGAAGAGAGACAAAGAAGGAGTGATTCATCAGAGAGAGAGAAAAACAGGGATAGAGAGGATGTCCAGTTCAGAACGATGCACAGAAAAAACATGTTGCTTGCTTGTGTGTGTGTGTGTGTGTGTGTGAAAAAGAGAGAGAGATAAAAAGAGAGAGAGCTTGCTTGTCTAGCAGCGATCGTTTGATGTGAAAATGTTGGATACCAAATTTAAGCTTTGGTTCATTTCATATGGCTAGAACTGATCCCAGCAGTTATGTCAAAAAGGGAGTGGAGATACTCAAAATTCCAAGTAGTTTCACTGATTTACATTAATTTTCTCAGTTTTCTGATCTCTAACCATTTGTCTTTGCAAAAATATTTTTTGCATAATAACATTACAGTAATCCCCCAGTTTTACGTGGATCAGGTCTCGCGGATCCAGTCACACGCAGATTTTTTATGAAAACCAAATCTCCACAACAACATGAAACCTGCAAATATTCTCCGCACTTTTTGTGGCAGTATTTCTTATGCATTTTACTTCTAAATTATTAAGAAAAAATTTATTATTTTGTAACATAAATAGCACTGATGCACTGAAATTTTTTTTTTTTTTTTGGCCAAAACTGAAAAATAAAGAAACATTTGACCAAGAACCGAAACCAAAACACAGAAAGAAATTATTATTATTAAATTATTAAAAGAATAAATATGTTACAAAACTATGAAAATATTTATTTAGCATTCAAACAATGCACATTATAAAATAAAATTTGAAATAAAATATTTTACTTGGCCTCACTCATGAAGAGCCTAAAAGCAAGAAAGCTGAAATATTATACAATTAAATATCTTCTCTCATAAAACTAGTTAATTCAAGCACATTTTAATATTCTGAGCGAAGTGCATGAACAAAGTGCATTCAGAACAAACAACATTCTCTGTAGGCCTTTAACAAAATAGTGCATTAATTATTTTCGACAGAGTCAGTGTGCTGGAAGGGTCTCACCTCTTCTGTGCTCGATCAGGATGTTTTGATTTTATATGATAAATTAATGCTGACATTGAGAAAGTCTTTGTGGATGCACCCCCACTAGAAATTTTGGCATTGCACGCTTTACAAACAGCTTTCTGCGTGTCTTTCTGAGATATATCAAACAATAAACCCAGTAGTTTTGTTACTCTACTGTAAATTAAATTAAAAGAGGCTGTTGAGCTTAGTCGCTGGTGAACAGTAAATGACTGAACTGTAAAATTTATTGGTGATCACCCCTACATTTTACTGTATTTTTATTACTAAAAATTTTATAACTAAAAATAGGCTTACCTTATATTTCTGTTAAAGGTAATTAAACTGAGTTTAAAATGAAATGTTTGGGGAGCATATGTAGGGCATATTTGTATTATTATTATTATTATTATTATTATTATTATTATTAATAATAATAATAATAATAATAATAATAATAATAATAATAATGATAATACTAATAATACTAATAATACTAATAATAATAAGCACGGGGGCATGGCCAATGAGGTCCAGATGTCCAGACAGCTTTTTGCGTGTATATAATTTTTCATGCATTTTGGTGCACAATTATTTAGAAAATATAATTGACATGAATATTAATGTAAATTCAGCTATGTGTGCATATAAAAAACAACTATAAATGTTTTGGTACTGTCGAGAGAACAATAAGAAAGTGGCCCTGGAGCTATTTGGCTGCTGCCCTTTGATGCAGCTACAGTCCAGAATTTCCCCCATTGGGCATCTCTAGTGCTCTTCCTAAAGCCCTGTAGTTTTATTACTGCAAATTAAATACACATATTTACCCTGCTTATAACAAAGAATACGACAGAGCATACCAATATAAAAAGGTGTGCATGAATTACAGTACAGTCTATACTAACATCGGTATTTTACAATCTAGCACTACAGGTGTTCAGTGTAAACTGTACAGTATGAACATGGGTTTACCATTACATTTTCTTTAAGGGAAATGTTTTAAGAGTTGAAAATGAAATTAAAGTGGAGCATATTTGGGGGCATATTTTTTAAATGTAGGTTATTAACCTTTATAGTCATGCATGAACTTCTTTCTCTGCATTTAACCCATTCACCAAATAAAGCAGTAGGCTGATTGTATGTTAATTGCAATATAAATGAATCAATATAAGTGTTTAGTGAAATGTTCTCAGGTAAACAAGAAACTTCAACTTTGGTATTGGCTAAACTATTGCCTTACCATATACTATCCAAGCGTATTGTCTGCAGTGAAGACTGCAGAATGCAGTATGGCCTAAATGGTCTCTAGCTTATATCAGAAACAAGGGCCCCATTCACCATTAGAAGATGGTTATATTACATGAGGATATTTGGTTCCACAAATCAGTATCAAATTTGAACATCACACTAATGTGTAAGGCACCATAGTCCATATCAAGCAGCTGGTAATAAAATCACTGTACAAAAAGAGGCCAGTCCAGGCCCCAGCCAACAGTAGAACCCAGCAGAAAAGTGAGGGAATATGTGTAGGGTGGCGGTTTCTCTCTGACTGAGGCGCTTGTCATGCCTGCTTTCAGCAGCCCTATCTGTACAACTGAGTTTGACAGCCTTGTTGAGTGTCGATGATTGGCGCTGCTCCAGGGACATGGTACAGGAAAAGCCGTGTACAACACCAAAGGCAGAGGAGGGGCGAGAGAGCGAGAGAGAGAGAGACGCCTGGCCAGATTGGGCTTCCTCATGCTGACTAACAGCAGTGTCGAGAACACGAGATAAGGCAGCGATGAGGGAGGAGAGAAATGGCCGAAACAGAGGTGTGAGACCAGGCAGCCATCTGAGGAGGTGATGAAAGCGAGGGGCGAGAGTGTTGGTAACACACACATACACACAGCGAGTTCACGCACAGCCAGTCCAGGGACTTGGAGAGTAACATGTGCGTGAGCAGTGGTTGAAGAATTCCTTCCTTTTTCCAGAAACATTTGCATCATTTTGACCAAATCCGAGAACGCTTCAAAGGGTTCCTACCATGCAAAATTGACTTTTTTGTTCTTAATAAACACTTTGTAGCAAACATTGTAAAAGTTTCTTCTGGGTGCCATTGGTCCAATTGTATTTTGTGAAAATACGTACACCTTTACAGGGAACATACTTCTGTACATTTAATGTATAATTACTGTTTATTTGTTGTAATTAACACATTGAGAAAACACAAAGACGAAAGTGGCCTGTGTTACGGCACCTTTTTAGGGTTTTGGTTAAATATAACAAACAAACAGAAACTGTACATTAAAATTTGTAATAAACAAAACCTGTTTCTTAACCGTATGTGGCGTGCTCAAATGTGAGCTTATGTGGGGTGCTTACATTTTTCATACAACTATGTACTTATGGTAACACTTTATTTAGAAAGTCTAGTGTAAGATGCTTTTTGGATGCTCAGCTTGTTGTTAACTATGTGGGCAGTGTAAAAGAAATGCTCACATGCAAGTATGTCATACAAAAGGGGTTACCAGCTCTGCCCTCTGAGGTGTACCCCCTGGACTTCAGCCTTAATCCTGACTGATTCTGCCCGATTGATCTAGTTTCAGGTTGGAAAAATCAGCAGGAAGGTGAGGTGAGTTAAAGACATCAGTTTTTGATTTAATTTAAATGTTTAATTTAACTGCTGTCCACACATCATCCAAGTTCCCTTAACATGTGTGGTCTTTTGAATTGTTGTGTTCAAATATGTGTGGTGCCCTAAAGATAACCTTCACATAGTGATATCTGGCTTTTTGGGGTTCTTAATGAAATGAATGTCCACAGCCATGATTTTTTAAATGCTTAAGATATCTCAGAAACCAAGTTGTGGTATTTTCCAGCACCTCAAAATACAGAAAACATCACATTAAGCTGCTGGAGATAACCCCCTTCCTCCACAGTTGCTGCAATATTTCTCAGATTGATTTACTCTCAGGCTTGATTTACTCTCATTTCACAATTTCATTTCACAATAGATGAAAATGCTGACAGCTGGTGTAATAACTTACAATGGTTATTTAGGTTCCTTTACAAACTTTGTTTATGCTAAATAATTATAACAAATGAAAGTTGAGACATACACACATACACACTAGTTTTAATCAGTTTTACATATTTTTCAATTCTTAAATCAAACTTTCAGCAAATGATGACAAATTTAGCAGAACTGGTAACATACAACAGAGTTGTCATTACAGCAAGAACATACGTTGTACCATATCTTGTCCTCTCTTAATCACTAAAGTAATTTAACAGAAAATATTTTAGTTAAATTTGATTAGCATGAAATCATGTCCATGGATCTAAGCATATTTTCCAATACTTAAATGAAAGGTAAACTGTGTAAATAAAATGTAAAGTAAAGTTGTAAATCATGCAAAGCCTAAATATCAGGTGTTAAAACTGGGAAATTGAATTGTTTTTGAAAAATCCTTTTGATGTTGAAGCCAGCATGTTTAAAAAAATGGAACTGGGACAACAAAAGACTGGGTAAAGGGAATAAATTAGGTTAATTGGCAACAGGTTAGTAACATGACTGGGTGTCATGTTGGAGCGAGTATGGAGGGAGCAACTGTGGGTGGTGTTGACCTAGTGGTAGGATACTTGCCTCTGGTGCAAGAGGTCATGGATTCGAATCCTACCTTCAGCACACCACCACTGGGTCCCTGAGCAAGACCCTTAACCCCATGTTGTGCCAGGGAGACTGTCCCCTGTAGTTGGAATGGAATGGAATGCCGTAAATGTAAAAGTGTTTAATCGAAACTTAGAACCAAGGGTGACTAACAAAGAAGCTTTAGACCAATCACCTTCCACTCTCCACCAGGTAGGTTTAGGGACACGTTCAGCCTGATAGCTGAGTCAGTGCTGATGCGTTTAGGCTGTCTCATACAGAGGCCAGAAGATCAGGCTCCGTGTTCCGCGGCAGCCTCGGAGTGGTTTGCCAGCTGACGGGCTGGGCAGCTCAACCAGTCACATCTGTGGAAACAGAGGACAGACACAGAAAGAAATCACCATCCTCTACTTCAGCCTCAACTTCAGTTCCTTTTGGTCAGTCTGTGTTTCATCTGCCACACACAACACGAGCCGAGGAGGAAGAACAGTAGATGGTGCAGAGACTAGGTCCATGCTCTCCTTAGAACAGAGCTAGAATAGATCTCAAAGAGAAGTGAGTAAGGATTGGTGACTGGTGACCACACGCCAGCCCTCTGGATCAGCCGGCTTTTCTGTTACGACACACAAGGGGCTTGACACGAACAACCAATGACGAGAGAGAACGAATGAAACTTAAACAAAACTAAACACAGACACTAACACGAGACAGTTGAGCCCATTACCTGGTGCCTAGCAAACCAGCTGATGAACGAACAGGAAACTAAGCTGAAACAGCTTAGCTGCCCAGCTCCGGGCTCAGACACAACAAACCATGGCGTCACACAGACGGGACCGGACATGTGTATACTTTGTACTCCAGAGATCGGGACCACTGGGGGCGTAGTTGAGACGGCCCAGATGTGACACTGGGTACAAAAAAAAGGCATCCCAGTCTCTCAGAAGTAAAGATGGCATTCAAAATGGACAGAAGGGAAAGCAGAAAACTGTCCTGTGGTCTGATGAATCAAAACAGAAGAGGGACCATACTATCGGCACACTGCTCAAAAGCTAGCATCCACGATGGTGTTGGGGTGCATTAGTGTGCATGGGTAGCTTGCACATTTGGGAAGGCACTAGAAATGCTAAGTGATATATGTGGGTTTTGGAGCAGCATACTCAGCAAGACCGTGCCAAATCACATTCTGGACATATTGCATCAGCATGGTCTAGTAGTAGTCTGTAGTACAGACCTGTCACCCACAGAAAACATTTGGTCAGAGATGGACAGTAACAAAGTAGATTTACTTGAGTACTGTACTTAAGTAGAGTTTTTGAGTATCTGTACTTCACCTGAGTAGTATTTTTTTTGGAAACTTGTGACTTTCACTTCACTACATTTGAAAGACAAATACCGTACTTTTTACTTCACTACATTTCTGTCAAGGGTCTCGTTACTTTTAATTCTAAAAGTGGATGTTTTAAGTGTGTGCTGTGTCTGCCTAAAACAAACTATAAAACGGCCAACAAAAACTTGCCCTCCAACCTGCGCAAACATATTGAGGTCTGTGTACATTTTATTAGTTACAAGTGAAAGTTTGCAATGAAGTTTTAGACAGTAATCACATTAACATGTGCAAAATGGCCTGTGAAATGACTTTGCCCGCCAAGTCCAAAGCAAGGCTTGTCTACTAATTAATTTATTAAGTTAGCACGTAAAAACGGAGCTATGGCTATATCTATATTTGTGTTAATAGTAGTCCAGATAGCAAAAGATATTAATTCAGCATTGAATTATGGTCAGAGATGTTCTATGGTTGAGGTGTAAACTTCAGCTTCAAGGGTAGTGTTTTCAGAATAAAAAAATACTCAGTTTAAGGAGTTGTGTGCCAATAATTGGGGGACACCATTTTTGGGAAGCATTTCTTGGGTCTCAAACATTCCAAATTATGCATCATATGCTTTGGACAATAAATCATGATGTTTTCATTACGTGCAAATATTGTTAGTGTATGTGTAATATGTA
>JBBPDC010000109.1:1161839-1165667 GCA_037974485.1 Hemigrammopetersius urotaenia | reverse complement strand
ACACACACACACACACACACACACACACACACACACACACACACACACACACACACACACACACTATCTCTCTCTCTGTGTCCTCTTTCTCTCTTTGTCCGGTGTCTGCCTTCCTCTTTCTATCTCCTTTCCATTTCTTTCTGTCTTCTTTGCTTGCTCTCTCTTTTCTCCTTTTCTTTCTGTATTTTCTCTCTCTTTCACTGTCTCACTCTGTCGCTTGTCTCTTCTTCTGTTTTCTGTTTTATTTCTCTTTGACTTCACTCTCTCACATACACACTTTGTCTTTCGCCTTCTTTCTCTCTCTCTCACTTTCAATCTCTCTCTCTCTCTCTCTCTCTCTGTCTCTCTCACTCTCAATCTCTCTCTCTCTGTCTCTCTCTCTCAATCTCTCTCTCTCTGTCTCTCTCTTTCTCTCTGTCTCTCTCTCTCTCTCTCTCTCTCTCTCTCTTTCCTTACATTTAATGGCAGTGTCGGCACATTCTCTCTTTCTCACTATCATTGGCCTAAAGCTCGCCCCCTGGGGCTGCCCATGGAGCCTGTGAAGTCCGCATGCACTCCATTATCTGAGCTGTGGATGTAAGCCTGTGTGTGTGTGTGTATGTGTGTGTGTGTGTCTGTGTGTGTGTGTGTGTGTATGCATGCCTGTGTGTCCCCAAGCATCCAGCAGGACGCTGTGGCCATTTATCCACACACACCTGCTGGGCCACGGCCTGAGCGAGATGCGCTTATCTTCCCAGTGCATCAGACATGGGGGGACACAGATTAACAGAGGAGGGATGTAAGCTGAACAAACAAGCAAACACACACACGCACATCCACATACACAAGGCCCTGGCTGGTCACAACACAAGGCTGCTTTAAAGATTCCCATATCAAGAGGGCGAGTTGGTGTAGCTAGTTTAATTCTCTTCTCTTCTTTTGGGGCTGGATTTCACTTCCTCGGCATGTGTGTGTGCTTGAGACGCAGTAAACAGATGCAGCCTGGACTGGCACTCTCCCCTTCATTGCTGGGCCTTAATGATTTCTAATGCGGTTAAACACTGCGGCTTCGTGAAAACAGCTTTTTCGCTGGGGACGCGCAAATCTCCCATCACATGTTTCCCTTTGTTGATTTTTGTGAGACAACAACGCGCCTCGCTTATCTCCCTTACAGGCCTGCACCACAGGGAGCTTCCCCAAAGCCTCTCGCCCCAGCCGCTTATTAACACAGCTTACAGTGCATCTGTGCCGTGCCTCAGCCCCTCGCGTACACACAAACACACACACACACACACACACAACCACATACAAAAAGTAGACCATTAGCCCAGTGTCTTCTATATAGATCTACAATCTCATCCTTGAAGTTTGTTTATCATCACTACCAACAAAACCTTGTATGTTCTATTATCTCCAAAATAGTGATATAGAAGCAGGAAAAAATATTGACATTAAATTTTTCTCATAAAAAAATATAGAAGCCAAATGCAAAGCAGCACTCTATTTTCACCAAATATATTTCACAAAAACCACATGAATGTCATGCTGATAGTTTTTAGTACACCTACATCTTTAGCGTTTAATCATTAAAACAGCAAACCCACAAGACAGGGGTGGGTTTAACAGTTAGAGTTGTTTCACAAACCACAAAGACAAAAATGCACTGGTGGCATCAAGCGGACATGAGAGTTAAGGATCCTTCTGCGCTGATTAAAAAAGAGTTCTGGGGAAAAGTTCCACTGGACTGTATGCTAGGTCCATGAGTTTAAGCCTAGATCAGCATGGCCACTCTGCTGGCTTTATGATAAGATCAGCCACTCTCTCTAAGTACCTCCACAGTACAGGAGTGGCCTCCAGCCCTTAGCTGCCCCTGCATTTTGCTTTGGCTCTGTTTATCTTTCTCTTCTGCTTCTGGCATTGATTATTATAACCATATGCTTGACCAGTGCAGGGTCCTCTGAGCCAGTAGCAAGGACACTCAGTGCTTCTTTATTTCGACTATTCTGTAGTGGCCAAGTTTGGCATTTCTTGCTCCAAACCTCACTAAAAACAGGAATTGTTCAGGATGTGTAGGTTCTTTGGTGCCAGTTTTCGGTGCCGGCATGGTCTCCTTAGGCTGTAGTAATGACACTCTAAGCTTCTATGTTTCCATAATGACCAAGTCTGGCGTTTCTCACTTGCAGCTCAAAACAATAACTGAAAAAGGCTTAGTGCAGATACGGGGGGCTCTTTGTCTCATGTTTTGATGTTAACTTCCAAGCCAGTACCAAGGACATTAGGTGCTTCAGATATTACAGAGTGACAAAGTCTGACATTTCTTAGTTTACAGGTTGCTGATATTTTTCAATAAAGATGGACACATGGGTTACCCAGTGCAAATAAAAAATTATTGTTTCTTTCTTTAAACATTTATAGAATGACTAAATGTGGGATTTCTGGCTTTAAAGCCCAAATAAAGTCACTTAAGGCTAAACATTGACACACAGGTAAATCAACCTTCATTTTGCCAGTGCTGACTTCTATTGCACCATCACAGTAATTAGTAGTTTCACACCATTAGATCCCATAATGAAAACAATTGAGGAAACTATAAGAGATTTTCGAAATATATGTGAATGTATTAAGAAGTGAATGAGTTTTAGACCGCTACAAGGCTTTGTGAAGATTTGTAAAGATGTCTTACACCAATTTTGCTATAACAATCTTTTGCTGTAGCAGGAAAGACACCATGCTTTTGTTTTCTACCATTGAAAAATGATAAAGAAATTCACTTTTGCAGCCTCTGCATTCATTTTGCCAGCTCTGAAAAAGTACTACGGACTGTCTAAACTCAGTTCTAACTACTCCACAAAGTCTGACAAATGGTGCCTCTCGTAGATGAACATGGAAATACAGGTTTTCCAGCATCAATCAGTAAGAAGGACACAGTGGGAATCTTTGCTTTGATGATTTCATAATGAAATTTGGTCATTCAGACTTTGTAGCTCACTAACAATGTTGGAAAAAGCAATGGATACAACTCAGTTGTCTCCATTTTGGTCTTCCAATCCACCAGCAAGGACATTCCACATTTCTTTTTCCTTTGTGACTATTTCAGAATGAACAAATCCAGCATTTCACACCTTTGCTGCCCCTAAAATCACTGAATAAAGCAAAACACAGATGCATTGGCTCCTCAGCATCAGTGCCAGCATTCCCAAAAGCGTCCTCCCACTTAGTTGGTGGTTTTTGGACCTGCAACCAAACAATATCCCACCAATATCGATTCATAAGACATGGCACATCCGCCAGTGTCTTTAACGCTGACTGTCAATGCCTTTAAAGATCCATCGACGCGTTGCTTCCAAGATCATGTGACTCTACCTCTCGGCTCTGTGACTCTGGTTTAGTGTGAGGAAGGCACGGGGTGAAAATGTATGAGTTGTTTGAAGCGGGTGCTGGCCTCATCAGCACAAGCACCCAGGGAAATGCTGCTGTCGCAGCCAAGCATGCGGCTCTCTGTCGGGGAGCCACTCTTCACCTCTTTTTTCACCCTGCTGCTAAAGGCCGTGCGAGTTTCTTCCCAGTGCTAATGAGTCTGAAAAAAATGCAGAGGAAAGTTTAGCACTCACCACTCACCATATATGCAATGTGATTTTTTTTCTCCTTTAAGGCTGTTAGAAGATCTTGGATGTTTTGGATTTAGGCAACCAAAGGCAAGAAACAAGTCCACCATGAACAAGCAGTCCCACTGTCAAACTGAGATTCAGGTCAATCGGATATATTCTTACTAGGATAGGCTTATGTAGATCGCATGTTGTGTGTTTTTTTAAACCAGCTAAATTACTGAGTAGTTATTCAGTTATTAAT
>JBBPDC010000109.1:1151839-1159339 GCA_037974485.1 Hemigrammopetersius urotaenia | reverse complement strand
CTTGTGAACATCTCTGCCTTCTGACTGCAGGGGCATGTCCCTAACCATTAGGCCACCAGCTGAAACACAGGCTATAATTTAGAACTGTAAGCAATGCAAGCTGAGACATCAGCATAGTTCTCTACAGCAGCCTAGCCAGGGCAGAGCCGAGCGGTAAAATAGACATAAAAGCACCCTGAGACACTGGTGCCTCCCCGCTCCACCGTCAGCAAACCTGAGTGAACATGAGGGGTGGTGGGATGATATCACCAGCACCCTAGTTTTCTCTGTGCCCACCACCTCCCAACTCTTCATCTGAGCGAAAGAAAACTTTAGAATGCCTGACTAAACAAGCACGTTTTCAGCCTGGACTTAAAAACTGAGACTGTGTCTCGCTCATTCTCTAACTACTCCCTGGAGCAACTTGGGGTTTTGGGTCTTGCTCAGAAACACAGTGGTGGTATGCTTAGGAGAGGATTCAAACCCGTGACCTCTTGGGCAAGTATCCTACACACTGGGCTGCCACCACCACCCCTGATGAAGCTTTCATAGTTCCGAGGACGAGTAAATACTCTGCACCTTGCAGTCTGAATGATATGACTCCAAAAAAGGTAATCGAATACAAGTAAGAAAGCATTCTTTCATTAGAAAATCAAGACAGATGGAGGGCTAAAGACTAAGCTTTAATGCTTATTGTGATGTGGGAAGCCCATTTGTGGATCTATGAAATCTCTCTGTCCACATCAAAACATGTCAAATGCCTAAAGAAGAACACTTCATGCATGTATTTTGCACAAAATACATGCTTGGCAGCCACTTACAACAGCAAAAACACCCTGTTAATGTCTATGAGAATAAAAAAAACAAAAAAACAAAGAATGACATGAAATGGCTGAAAAAATGAAGCTAAATAGAAGTCATGAACTGGAAATGAACACTTGAACACTTTCCAACTGTACCATGATGTATTTCTGAATGAAACCCAGTAGACAGTCTCTTCCCAAGATGGTTAACTAGTACATTGAACTTTGACGCACACCCAGCATGAAGGATAAACATGTGGAGGTCTGGAGAGTAAGTATTTTTTAAAGCATTTTTTGTGCTAAATTAAAAAGCAGATGGATAACATAGACATGAATTGGTCATACCATCTACAATTACTGTTTCCCACCTGTACAAAAAACAGGACAACGAAGTATTGAACATTGTTGATAACAGTTTGCAGCTTTTTTCATAAATATGGCCAAGGGCTGTAATACTGATATTCTTTTTTGTCCACTGCAATAGATTATTGAACAGAACACTATACATTAAAATAAAATAAACAATTTGTTTCTGACCAGCCCAAACAAACCACACTGATGCTGAGGTTTGTGAGACACAGAGCACCAGCTTCATTAAGGTTCTTAATGCAAAATGTCACCTGATGCTGCAATACTTTTATATATATGTAAAGTTTTGAAACTGGAATTGCAGACCTTACAGGCATATTATAATTGCAATGAAAAGGTAGTTTGGCTACTCTCTCATTAGGCCCCCCACTTCCTGCCCCCCCAGCCCAGGTTAAGTGACGCGTCGTAACGCCCGCCTGCGACTGCTAGCTTTCACAGCCCCGCAGCCTCCAAAGAGGTGAGGCGATACTCAAGCTGTCACAGTGCTGGCTGGATCCTCCTCAGACATCAGTCTGCATCTGAAAGCGCACCGGCTCCAAATGACAGCCACTATCAAAGCGGCAGAGCCAAATAAAGTCACAGCTTTGTCTGGCGCCGGAGAACGCACTAATGATGATATTTCTTTCTTCCTCAAGTGCACAAACATCAGGTCCAGCGAGACTCCAGTGACAGAAGAGTCCGCTCACATTACAGGTTGTGGGAAGAGATAGAATAATTTTGCCCGAAAAACGGAGCTAGACGCTGGCATCTTAATGATGGAATCTTTGATGTTTAAATTAGGATATCACAGGCACGAAGCTATCCTCCCAGGACTGCACCTCCTTATGACAAGATTAGCAGCAAAGCAAAGCCATTACACTGGTTTATTTCTGCCAAAAACACCTCAGAGGGGTAGGGAGTATGTGTGTGTGTGTGTGTGTGTGTGTGTGTGTGTGTGTGTGTGTGTGTGTGTGTGTGCGCGTGTGAGTTTGAATGTGTGTCTGAGCCAGAGACTATTTGGGGTCACACTATAGGACAGCAGCTTAAGTAGTGATCCTGGAAAAGTAACAGATAAGATACTGATGGATTTTATGTACAAATGCGGGACACAGTGTCTGATGATAGCCCACCCGGTATAATCAGTGGCCCACTCAAAATGATTGCGTAAATTTACTGCCAATATTAAAATTCATTCATCAGAATCAGAAAACTACCACAGGAAATCAATTGTTATGACTGCAAAGACACACCAAGACAAGAACAATATAAAATATAAGGTCTAAATAAAATACAGTAGAACTCAATATGAAAATATACTATACTATATATATAAATGCTGGACTATTAATAATATACATAATTAACCTATAGTTAAGTGAATTACTAATAACAGTAATAGTGGTTAGGAGAGTATTACTGCATGTTTTAGAGATCAGTAGTAAATAAGTGATAAGATAATAATAATGCACGTAATTAAATGATTGAGCACCCATACAGAAAACTTCACGTTACTGCACATAGTGAGCATATGGCACATAATACTAATATAATAATGCAATAGTAGGTTCATAAAAGTTTTAGCACCTGATAAGAACATTATGCAATATTGCACATGATAGTAAGTGAATAATGAACATGGTAATAAACGTGATAAGGCACAGAAAAGTAGCACTGGGCTATTGCACACATTATTGAATGGAAGTGTGACAGAGGGAGGAGTTGCACAGTCCGATGGCGATGGGAAGGAAGGATTTCCTTTGGTGTTTGGTGGAACACTTTACGTCTATGGCTAAACATACTCCTCAGTTCAGCCACAACACCAATTCGGCCACAACCACAAAAAAAACAAGCAAATATCATATCCAAATGCCATTTTTGGCATTATCTTTCCATCCATCCCCATTTGTGTAGGGGGTCAAATAATAATAATAACAATGTTTTATATAACTTTAAAACATTGTGGCAGAAATCATAACCTATTGTTCAATAAAATTACAGAGGCAACGGAATGTTTATTATTTTTTATGAACAAATATAGAACTATATTTAAGGTAAATATAAAGTCAAATATATACCACATATGAGAGCAAGAACAGAAATGTGGCTTTAGGAGATCAGTTTCCAGAATTTAACCTGGATATTACCTACAGGAGCCAGCCTGCGGTTACTAATTCTGAAATACATTTATTCATGCCGAGATTTTCTTTGAAGTTTTTCTCATGTGCCAGAATAACTACATTTCACTTCCTTGAATGCAGCATTGTTTAGCGGAGTGGAGTCAGAATGCGGTTCAAGATAGAGAAAGAGTTTTCGCGACGGAATATTCAAGACGTGGTCGAGCTTGCACTACAACATCTGTCTTTCCACTTGGGATAATTAATTAAAATGGGCTGGAATGGGCTATTCTACATTTAAGTCAGGCAGAGGTTTGGAGAGCCTGACATGGACACAAAGCTGGAGGATTGTGTAAGTTTCTCTACATCTTGTGGAGTTTTAGTTCCCGACGTGGGTGCGTTGTGCTCCGTGTCTGTAGCTGCGGTGATGGGCTCAACAGTGGAGCCAGCAGCTTGCGGAGTGACAGAGGTTTAAGATGTCTGCTTTTTAATAAGCCACCTATGCATAGCTTTTGGTGTTACCAACCAGAAAATAGAAGAAGAATGGAAGTTATGCACTGTTGTAATTAAATAATGCGGTCAATATGTTCAAAAGGTTCTGCGAATTACGTGGCGAGGTGAACTGTGTGATCAGCAGCGCGGTGCCTGTCTAGTGGAGGAGGCACTGAAGGATATGCAGCTCAGTTTTGAAAATCAAAAGAGTTCTTTTTCTCCAGGCAAAGCATTTCACAGGGTGGGCATGGCTTGTCTCTGGGGGGTCAGTGCTCACTCCAGCTCATCACCTTGGTATGAAAAACATCAGCAGTTCTTACATCAGCAGTGATACTGCCAGCATTTTGGAGATGAATGTGAGAAGGAGCGTTAGTGGATTTAGTGGATTGGAAGTGGCTTGTTGTGTGTACAAAGGTAGCTGATCACACCACGTGTCATTAGATCAATGCAAAAACTACAAACAGTTACTCAGATCTGAATGTGACAACATCAGTAAACAGCTCATTATCACCAATGCCATTAATGCTGTAATTGCTAGCATATTAAAATGGGGATTCTGGCCTAAAATTAGCATTTAATGTTATTTGTCATGTTATGTAATACTCTGTTGTTAAGCTTGTAACAATACCCAGCATGCAATGTGCAAATATATCATAACACACCTTCAGTAATGAAAGTATACCCATGAATGTCAAGGCTAATAAATAGAGATGATGCTCAGCTTTGTAGCATCTGACCTAGCATCTGTATTAGCCAGCTAGTGGGGAAAAACCAAATTGCTTGCCTATAAACTATGATATCATCAGGAATGTTTAAAACAGACAGAGATGGAAACATTTTCCTTTTGACCAAAGGGCCATTTACATTTTGCAATATATATTTATGGAATTCACCAAGAGTAAGTTCGTTTTTGAAAAGTTAAAACCTATGGTGCTCAAGGTTTTACTGCCCCTACAAGCAGCATGACATAGAGGGCTATGTTATAAAGAGATGTGCTTGTATTAAGCAAAAAATCCCAATGTCCTAAAGAGACCTCCAATAAGAAACATTACTATGCACACCCAACAAGGAACAATTCGGGGAATCCAGCAGCTGCTAACACACTTCAGAAACGTGCCCATTGTAGGGGCTTATGGTGGTGGACAGTGGACATGGGATATGCAGTCCCATTCACAGCACGCTGTGTGCCATGTGAGCTGTATTCTGCTCGTCTGTGACTTGAAAGGTGAAAAACCTCTTTGACCAATAGGTCTGACATTTGTCAGAAATCTCCAAGTATTGTGGAATCCTAATGTTATGTGGATGTATGAGTTAAAGGGGCATTTTTTGGAGAACATAGAGAGTCCAAAGATAAAATGATCAAGATGATAAATCATCACCCTTTAAGGTGAGTTACGTCTCTGGAGAGTGTCTGTACATACACAACATGAACAGAAATATCTGGATGCCTGACCAATATTCACCACCAATAGGGACTTCAATGATATTCAGATACATAGGCTGTAATATGGAGTTGTTCCCTCTTGTGCAGCTGTAACAACAACCACTTGTTTTGGAAGGCCTTCCACAAGTTTTTGAGTGTTTCTGTGGGAATCTGTGCCCTTTCATTCTGTAGAGTATTGCTGAGTTCTGGCTCTGATTTTGGACAAGAAGGCCTGGCTCGCAATCTCTGTTTAGTTCATCCCAAAGGTGTTGGATGGGGTTGAGGTGAGGGCCCTGTGTGGGCCAGTCAAGTTCTTCCACACCAACTACATCTTTATGAACCTTGCTTTGTGCGCTGGGGCACAGTCATGCTGGAATTGAAAAGGGCTGAAGTATTAAGATTAATCTTCACTGAAAGTATAGTGTATAAAATAAACCCAAAAATGTTGCGAGGTGGCATTTGCTTTCACCCTTGGTATTCCACCCTAAACATTAATCACTAACTTGTTAGATCTATATTACATTCGTGTTAGCTGTCTGTTGAACCTATTGACTCCTATTTATCCAAGGTGCCTTTGGTAGCATGGCAGGCTCGGCATGTCAGAGATGACTGAAGCAACTTTATAGTTAATGCACAGCTGTTGAGAGCTTGAGTGGAGAGTGTTAGCCCAGGCTGAATTGTAGCTTTGCCATGCTAAAGAGGCAGATCTAAAGAGCCTCTTCATCAGTGGAACACTCATCTCTCTCTTTTTCTGTCCCACTGCACCTGCATTAGAGCAGTTAGAAGCAGGCCGGTGATCATCTACCTTTAACTGTCTCTGAAAGCTCTCAGGAGTTTGCCGTTAAGGTTGGCTAGTGCGCAGGTTAACTTTAAAACTGTGACCCAGGCTTTTAACCGGCCACTCAGGGAGCTATTAGCCTCCCCTAATCCTTAGTCAGCCTGTCACTGAAGCTATGGCTCATCCTCAGGTGGACACACAGCTGGAAAAGCTGGAGACAAGGAGCTGCCGTTTGACCTCTGGGGTCGGTGATTGAATTTGTAGCGGGAGCTATTGTATAGGGATATCTTGTAGAGCAGTTCATTTGGGATTAGCGAGCATGCTAGCCAAGTGAGCTTTTTGCTTTTAAAGCAGGTGCCGGCTCGCCAGTCTCTAACTGAAGATGGTCTGAGGTCAAAGTGCTTAATGTTTAAAGCCCTTGAATCTTTTATGACTTTCAATGGAGACTAAACCTTCTTTACCGTCACCTAAAGGACTGGAATAATGCAATACACATGAAAAACGGGGAAAAAATATTGTGTGGAGCTTCTAAACCAATCTTTGGTGTGAAGTGTGGGAAGAGCAGGTATAGTATTGCATATAGTATCCATTTGGGGGTTCTACCTTTTTGCACAGTTGGGCTGTTATTCCTAAGCCAATAAGATTTTTTGCGCATTTAATTACTCTACTGCTAGAATACAGTATATGACACAGTACTGTATTCATTCACACTAGTACTGTCTCTGCCTGTACTGGTAAACTCAAACTGTGCGTGTTGTTAGCTGTGCATTTCTCTCTGTGAGTGTCAAGTGGTTTGAGCATAATTTTAGATATAGTTTGAGCTACTTTTAGATATTTTCATAAGTGCTTCAATTAAAAATAACTCATTTGAAAACATTTTTAAAAACATGTTTATATAAGTGTTAGCTAACACGGCCAAATGGTTTTGGGGGTTTATATCTTTCTCTTAATGCAAAAATGTTGCCCAAAAAGGGTTATATACATGGTCACGCACACACAAGTTTGTATTGTCATTGCGTATGAATATAAAATGTCACCACTTCTGGATCAAAACCTTATATCTCTGTGTTTGTAGTTCAGCCTTGTTTGCATACAATAAAAATATAACACAACACCAAAAATGGTCCAACAATATATCATGTTACCTTTACTTGCATAGATAAAATAAAACAAACTTTCATTTTTTCTGCATGTGTACACAGAAAGCATCTTTTTAAAACAATAATCAAATCTATATTATCATAAAATGTCACGTGCCTCTCCTGTGGGTTTGAGGGAAGATTGAGAACACCGGAGAAGTAGGCCATGGCTTTTGTCTTGATGCTTTTATTTACAGAAAACCTCGACCGACAAAACAAAAGGGAGCAAACAGAAAACACTGGACTAACTAGGACGAGGATAGGGATAGGGTAGACCACAGCAGAGGGACCTAAACATAAGGGTCAGTGAAAACAATACAACGCATACATTAAATACTAGACAGGACGAGACGTGGACCAATCAGGGACACAGGGAGATCAACAGGGGATACACAACAGGTGACATGAATACAGACAGGAACAG
>JBBPDC010000109.1:1110787-1147021 GCA_037974485.1 Hemigrammopetersius urotaenia | reverse complement strand
AGCATTATAAAGACAAATAATCACAGAACTAAACTCAGACAGGTGAAACTAAGGAACACATGACACACGGACAGAAACCCACAAGACAACAAGAACACGTGATAAGCCTTTTCAAAATAAAAGCCCCAAAAACCCAACAGAGACCTACATGAAACAAAACAGAACAGGCATAAAAATAAACAGAAAAGCAGTGGCTATAAATGGCCACTGACTGACCCGTGACACTGGCACTGGTTAGACACGTGTTAGTCTAAAGAGAAAGTCAGCAAACAAGTTCCTGCTAAAGCATGAATCGATTAATAAATTACTAAATGTGTCAATTTATGAACAGAAGTATTACTTGAAGAGAGCCTTTTCCATGTATCATATTCTATATGTATTCCAGATGTGTAATATTATTGTTTTTGATTTTTATATTGGCATAATAATGCATAAAAAAGCAGTTTGAATAACACTGTCATTCTGCAAAACTTGTCCAATATCACAATTGTAGCTCCTACAATTGTGCTTTGTGGTCAGAGCATGGACAGGTCAATTGAGGATAACTACACTCCATTTATTTCTTTCACTAAATCTCCGGCCGCTAACTCTCTGTAGCCTTTTGTAGGGAAGGAGCAAGGGAGACAGCAGACAGCTGTCATGATTTAGAGAGAAAGGGAGGGACAAGCAAGGGAGGGAGGTTGGATAAAGTGACCTTCTGACCACGGCTCCTGGATCACAACATCCATTAGTGTGTGTTAAAGCTTCATCGTCCACTCCTGATACTGCCTTCTCCTCACCCCTCCCTTCTTCAGAGCTTTATCACTGTTTTACTGACAGCCTCTCTGTCACTCTATCAGCATCTCTCGCTCTCTCTCTCCCATCCACTCTCTCTCTTCCCCTCCATCACTCCTTCTCCATTTTTCTTTCTTATCATCACTCATGCTCTCCTTCACGAGACAAAAACAATCTTTAAGCCCTAAAGATGTTTTTGCAATGTAACCCCACTCCTAGATGAACATACTCTGATAATACTCTATTTCTGTTTTAAAGAAGTAGTTGGTGGAAAATCATACTGATAGCAAATTGAGTGCAGTTTGAGGCCTGGGTCTGCTGACTCACTTGCAGGATGTAACAATCTCAGATGAGCAGCAGGGCTGTGTCTCAAATAGCTCCCAAATTAGATTAAAAAGTGTATAACATATCTAACAATGCAGAATTCCATAACAAATTGTACTGGGATATTGTCCATATTTCCACAATATGGGTAGAAACCTAAATTGTATAACTAATATAGCACTGTATAGGGAAAGAAGAGACACACGTTTTGGATTTAAAGGGCAATCCAGGCAAAAGTATTATTAATAGCTTAGAAAACGACAGTATTGGCAGATACTCAAGTTTGCAATATCCACGTCAGCCATGACAATGTGGTATCATGCCACTCGTATAGGTTATGCAGTTAAAACGTCTGATTTTTTCCCACGCCTTTGAGCATCTTTATATACCTTTATAGAAATGGAATTACTTAAATGCTTGGTATGGTTTGATTGCAAGATCATTTAATCATGCAGTTTGCTGATATATGGCTATATTTTCTCATACAATGATAACTAAGACAATTTCTATGACTTGTTAGGCTCATACATTACAGCACCACACATGCTTCAGGTACCAAACATGTCCTGGCTGAGGTAAGGAGGAAACTGTAGATTAGTATTTTTGTTAATAGCTTGGAGGAAATCCCTATGGCTGTATAATAAAGATTCATATTGTGTGCTGATATTGTAGTTTGAGAAAAATGAGTTTGGGGCAAGCAATGCTAAATCCATGCTGAGTGAAATGGTGAGAATGGATGGAACACAAAAACAATACATCATGAATGAATTTTTTGGTGTTGTTTTTATTGGCCTGTCTTGGTATATTTTCATCTTATATTCTTGATACATGCATTTGTATGTATCATGTGAGGGATCTCAGGCCTCTTATTATTTCAAACTTATTTGGAGTTCACACTTCTTCAGACAAAAGGCAGCACAGTTTCTTTTAATTGAACCAGAACTGCCATCTCCGTCATCAACATCAATTTAGCTTAAAAATCTCTCATATTCCTCTCATATCTACTTTATCTCTCTCCCCCTCTGCTCTGTTCTTTGCTCATCTCTTACACTTTCCAGCAGGTGACATGCTGGGCTTGAATGGGTTTTAAAAGAGCTTCTAAAATGCTGAAGATTACCATAGGCAGTGTAACATATTTAAAGGCATATACATAAACATGCTGGAGTGAGGCTCTCCTGTAAGGCCTCATAAACGACAGAGGATTCAAAACAGGCCGTGGAAGGTAAGCACAGGTGAAATGGTGGGGGGAGTAGAGAGGAAGAGAGAGAGAGCGAGAGTCCCCTCTGAGAGACAGGAGAAAGCACGGCAGATGAGGGGTGTTATCAATCATGGGCCGCTCTATTAATTTCATCAAGGCCCCGGCGCCCACTGACATTCAGTGACACGCCACGGCCAGCGTCCCAGGTGGGGGGTTGCAGGGGGTTGTGGGGGGTGCTGTGGCAACACAACCACACTGCTTTTGAAATGCAAATGCACGGCATAACCTTAAACAGTGTGGCGAATTATCTCTCCTGCCTTCAAGTCGAGTGCCCTTTTTGCCTCCCAGTGGCTCTGCCCCCACCAACCTCCTCCTCCTGCGGCTGCCTGACCCTAGAGGGTGCCGCAGAGAACACCTTATGAAGAGGGAGATAAAGAAGAAAGAGGCGGAGGGAGGGAAGGAGACAGGAGGGAAGAAGTGGTCCGTTCTTACAGTGCTGGCTCTACTGATGCGCTGCTTCTGCTTGCGATTGAGTGTGTATTTGTGTGAAATGGCTTCAGTAATAAGGATGTCTCAAGGACATGTCCATACGCTGGAGGTGGGCTACCCCCCCCCCCCCTGCTTGCTCCTTGGCATGCCATCTTTAATTATTTCTTTCTTAGACTGTGGTAGTAGTACAGGACAGACTAAAATGTCAGCACAACTGTTCACAGTTCACAGTGAATCAGCTTTTAAGAGACCCTACTGTAGCACTTTACCAAACAGAGCAGTTAGGGACTACACTCACTGAATACAGAATTAGAAACACCCATCTTGGCACTGTTGTTGAAACTAAATCTGCTATGCAAAAAACTACCAGATAAATCACATCCAAATTCAACATTGTTGTGTTGTCCCATAACAAAGCTCAGACTTTGTCCCTAATGGGCCACAACATGGTGTCAGGTGCTGCTGTTGACAGCGAAGAACAAAAAGCACAAAAAGCTCAAATGGGCATTAGAGCTGGACTGTTGAGGAGTGTAGAAATGTTTAGAAGTTGCTCCGAATTATCAAGGCTTTTTTATGCTGACAGAAGGATCTGATTTCATAGGGAACAACATAAGAATCAGAATCAGTACTTGGAAGTCAAAAACAAAGGCTGGTGGTAGCAGTGTGATGGTGCTGGGTGGGTTTTCCACCATACATTAGAGACCCTGATATTCAACATAGATTCTGAACAAGACACTATTGATCTGATCATCCCTAAGAAAGTTTATCATTTGATGGCTGGAGTTTATTTAGCCTTACAGAGCCAGATGTGATCTGGGGACAACCATGAGAATTATTGAATGTAGGTGGGAATGAAAGGTGGAAACAAGTTTAGTGTGAAATGTGTAAACAAATCGAACACCTTATGAAGGTGGAGCTTTAGGTATGGGGTGATGGCACTGTCATCAGCATTGTGTGATAAGCATGCCTGACTAGCCAAACCAGACTAAGATACGATTTTAATACATGCTGATGGGACTTTAATACAGATGTTGGTATTATAGACATTAGGATCTCCTTAAAGGGACGAGAGATGCAATTTATGCATGAAATTCATTACCTGGGTATTAGCTCAAAACACTCCTAAATACTCCTAACAAACACAATGCAAGTATCAATACTCAGTTTTTAAAATACCTAAACTAGTGGTCAATATAATTAAATAGTGCTGCCCACACAAGCTTAAGCAGGCAATCATTTTAAAATTTCAATTAACTTTACCTAGTTAGGCTACTGGGCTCTAATCTAAAAAGATATATGTGTTTATGTACTGACTCATGTTTACCCTATAGTATACATCACCTTAGCTTGTGAATTAGCGTGGAAATAGTTCTCCTGCCTCCATACTGAAACTAGATCCTGACACACCACTGTACAGCAAAGGGTACAATTGGTTTCTGTTTCACCAGATGACAGCGTCACACATTCCGCACATCAGGGGTGGCTGGATCTACAAAAGGGGTGGGCAACTCCAGTCCCGGAGGGCCGTGGTCCAGCATGTTTGGGTGATTTCCTTGCTCAGAAACACCTGGTTCACCTCACCAGCTAATTGTCAGGTTTAGCGAATGTGTTTGAGGAGAACTACCATCAAACTCTCCAGGACCAGAGTTGCCCACCCCTGATCTACAAGGTAGGTCTGGCTACTAATATGGCAAATGTGTATTTGATTTCTCAGTTAGGACTTCACATGAACACTGTAAGGGTAATTATAAATAAGTATTAATTGCATTTCAATGGTATTTCACCAATATAAATGAAGTTGATCTGTAGAAGTATTTAATCCACTAACAAATGACATTGATTGAGAACCACAGTGTAAAAAACTGATAAAAAAAAAACTGATGCTCAGCCTCTGCCTCTGATTACCAATCACAGAAGCCTCCAATTTACCCCGCCAAGGGTTGCCCATCATGAGCACTCTCAGCACCCAAATTTAAAGCCAATGTCTACCACGAAGCCCCGAAACAATCAAACAAACCATCCTAGAGCTGTGATTCCATCCCAGGCACATTCATCTTCTGTTCTCCGCCTCGAGTCCAAATCTCTGTTTTGATTGCCACGAGTGACAACAAATACTTCTACTTAAGAGATCCCCGTCTCTTCTTCTATTTCTCTTTCCACAACCTAAACCCCCCACCCCCTCTGTTTGCCACCACTCAGAGGAATGGCTGTTATTATCATCATCAGGCAAAGATGCAAAGTCGTGTAGTGACAAGCAATCTGTCTCTTGAGCGAGGGGAAGCCTTACGGTCGCACTGACATATCGCGGCTTTGCCACTGGCGCATGCCGGGGACCACTACAGGCATAATAACATTTCAAGTGCTTCTCCTTCTCCAGCTGAAAGGTGCTTGCCAAAAGAACATCAGCATCAACAGCCAACAGCTGCACGACTTGGTGAAGGAGAAGTACACCAAAAAGATTCCAGTCACTGGACGACTGGCATTATCCAGTGCTCATTGCCCATACTAAATGTTTTGGTGAACAATTCATTACATGATATGGCACTTTTGCTTTATTGGTTGTGGTTCAATTTTATGTTTTTTGTTATATTGGTATGATGAAACTAATTATATTATATTCATCAACAACACAAAACCATTATGGCTGCTGCAGTTTCACCATTCTGCCCCTGTCACAGTGCTACCATCATTTAAAGTTCTTTTGTCATGACTATGGTGACCCCCCTGCCTGTCTGGTCCATCTGGCCTCACAGATGTGCTTCCAAGTCACCCACATGGGTTCCTCCCTTGCTTACACAATTGGCACACATGAAAAGGATTGGAAAATCAATTTAGTCAATAGCTTAAGAGTGTTTTTCTTTTTCATTTATTCCAAGTGCTACTATTTATTAACGGGTAGGTAACTTACATAAGCTGTGAGCAAACAGCAGATGCCATTACAAAAAATTAAAACATCAAAATCACTTTTACTGTCATGTCACGCCTCAGGTACGGTACATGTGAGCGGAATGCTTGTGTTCAAAGCTTCACAGAGCAGCAATGGTATGATAATACAACTATACAACATATATTAGGATGACAGAGAAAAAAAACAATATGCATATGTACAAAATACATACAGTGTAAAGTTTGACTATGCCAAGGTTATGACTGGGATGGCTGGAGTTTTTGATGATTTTCCCTACTTTCGCCACCTCCTATAATATTTTCTGAGCACTGCACTACTCTCTGCAGAGCTCTGCAGTTGTAGGCGGTGTTTCTTCCATATCAGGCATCCAGTGATGCATCCAGTAAAAATGCACTCCATGGCACAGTTGTAAAAGTCTGATGCTGATTATTCCCTCCAGTGGAAAAAATAAGGGCACCCTCTAAACTATACAATCGATATGCCACCTTTGTTACATTTAAGCTGTAAGCCATGGCCTAACAAAATGTATCGGTAGAGCTGATTAGCATTCCATTTGACAACCAGATCAGTCAAAATCAGGAAAAGCGGACAGGAAGGGAAGTTTATCGCAGTCATGGCAGATTGCGTAGTACTTGATGCAACAAAGAAACGCATACTTGCTGTTTGTCATGCAATGCTGTATTTGTGTAAAAACTTGCTGCAAAAAGCTTGCCATTTCACACAACTGCTCAGTATACTTAACACGCACCGAGGCAGTGCTAGCAAATGTCAATCTGCTGTTTTGGTTACACACCTTTGTAAACCATCTTTATGGACAAATTATACCGTATTCATTCATCCCTACTGTTCCATTATAAGTATGGCAAGCATAGCTCCTGTCAAAGTGTCAAAAAGTGTCAAAAAATTATTGTGTGGAATGCTGGCACACGAGCAAAAAAGGTAAAGACACAGGTGGAATTGCCTTTTTACAGTACATGCCTTGAAAATAAACTTAAATGAACCAATAATGTAAACGATGTAGTTGTTTTGTTCCCAGAACTTATCATGACCACATTACAATATTAAAGATCATGCTTTACAAACTCATGGCCATTATTTTATTACCTTATTCCAATGCCTTACTAGGTCATGATCATGACGTAACTATAACAGCTGACTATAACATTTTGTATTCACATCTTCTAAATTGTGGCCATAAACTCCTTAGTGAGCTGTTTTCAAGATGCACTGAGTGTCCTTTAGGCCACATTTTATGTCCTCTAGGGTGTGCTGCCTATTACAGTGAATTACTGCATATTTTTCATTATGTTTTTGGACTCTGCAGAAAGTAACAGACTCCTGAATGTAGTGCAATGTATAATAAATAAGGCAGAATGTTCAACTTCTTTGAATGCTCATAAGTGACTGAATACATGAAGGGGTGTGCAAGCTAAGTGAAGATTCTGCTAGGGTAAGCAAAGCATATGCTGTCAGATATTCACAGGCTACTTACAGAAAGCAGGCATACTTATATTTTGTTAGTTTTAATCTCTGATATAGGTGTGGGTTAATAATGCACTATTCATTTCAATGTAGTGTGTTATATGTGTTATTTTCCCTCTGATAGTATGGATGACAGGAGCTTTGGGAAAGGAGCAGCCTGCATTGTTCTCAACTCTGTAAAAGAAGGCCTTTTTTGTAGGGGTGATGGGGTGGGGTATCCAGGCTTGCATAATTAGCTGCTGCCAGGGTTGTGAATGTCATGAAAACCAGCTCCTTTTGATCCGCGCCTCTACTGCAGTATCTCTGCACCACGGCCACGCTCTCTGCAGCCCTTGTTAGGGCTTAGAACCGCTAATCCTGCCCTGCAATCCTCCGCCATCCTGATCCTAGAGCCAGGATGAAAAATTTACACACTCTCACCTTTTTCTCTGAGCCTTCTGTTCTCCATCTCCCCTCTCTTTCTCTCCCTCTCCTCATCCCTCTTTTCACCCTCTTTGTCTTGCACATATGCAGCCTCTCTCTCTCCCTCTCTCTCTCTTTCTCCCTCTCTCTCTCTCTTTTCCTTGTGATGATTATTTTAAAAGTGTGCTGAGATGGTTTGTGTGTTTCCCTCTCCTGCTTAGCCAGAACAAAGCATCTGGAGAGCAGGAAGAGTAGATCAGAGTGCCGCTTCAAAGTTCCCCTTCACCTGGGTAAGAACCTACAGAGACGCTCCCGACACTAGTGTACTAGCATCATGCCACTGGCTGCTGTTATCATTAGGCTTACTGCTGTTACAACTTCACATACTGCCTGTCTGTCACTGCTGACATCAATGCACTACTCTGCTATGATAAACAGTGCTGCTATTGCGAGTCAGGCTACCCTACTATATTAGCTAACATCAATATGCTATAGTGCTACAGTTCATATAGGCCTAGCCACTGCTGTTCAACTAGTGCTCTTCAAGCTTCAGTAAAAGCCCAGACTGTCAGTACTCGTAGAAGAGATGCCAAGCACATGCCACATTTCTAAATATCTAATAATTTTTTATGCCCCAGCTCCAGTAGACTGAACTAAAGCGGTATTAAGCAAAATAAAATGAACACACTGTAAAAAAAAAAAAACTTTTGTTGGCACAGGGACTGACACTCTAACAAATATCTGATTTTTAATGCTATGTTGACTGCCATTCTAAATTCTTACCGAATATATCTAGCCAGTTGCTTTAGTCATTTAACCATTTTATTCTGGTAGGTTACCAGCTGTTTCCCTTACCTGCTTGGTCTGAACAAAGTGTCTATAGAAAAGGAATACAATCCCAGAGCTCTGCTTTAAAGTTATTCTTTACCTGAGTAGAAAGAATCTGCAGAGATGCTCCCACCACTACTTTCATAGCATCACAAAGTAGCTGGACTCATTAGAGATGCTGTTGGTTGGACTCCACATTCTGCCTGCCGTTACCACTGATAACACACCACATATGAGCTGTATAACACCACCGGCTGTGTTATAGAGCTCATATAGGCCTAAAACTGAGCTCTGTTGAGCAAATGAAGGTAAATATATGTTATTTCTGTTTAGAGATGAGCATTAACACTTGATTCGTTTTAGTTATTACTAGATAGTAGATAGTGTTTAAGAGAATTGTAGCTAAGGTTGAATGGTTATTGAAATATTTCCACATATGTGATCATTTATTGTTATTTTAATTATGAAGCCAACTGGGCTTGTTGACTTAAGGAATTTCCTCAGATGTGGTATTCCAGCCTGCAATTCTTTCAAACAAAACTCTTGACATCTTCCATCAACTACCAGGCTATACTTAACACCCCTTTCCATTGCAAAATTTCCACATATGGGACTGTTGCTTTTTGATGTAAGTGGTTACATGAAACATAATGACCACTTTCTAGCCTTTTACGTTTTAACTGACTTGCGTATGTTTTCAGTAGTCATACATTTTGTCTGGATCCACAAAAAGAGCTGTTGCATGATATCCTCATAAAATTATGAAAACAGCAACCGTGCACTTTATATTGCTGACATTAGCATTGTACCCCAGAGCAGATCTGCCATTAACCATCACTTTTACTGCGATCAGTGTTAGCATTTTAGCAAGTGCTGTGTAGCTCCCACTCCTCCTCCAGGAAAGTGAGGTGCCTCAAAAGCTTTACATGGGGATGTTGCCACTGGTGCATTGTGATTTCCACAGCCCCATCATCTTCAGAAGTGTAGATTGTGAGGAGTGTTTATCGATAGTCTATCCGAGCAGGTGCTGGGTGTTAAAGCTAGGCTAAGTGCCTTTGCTGCTGTGGGAATGCAGAAGCAGCTCTGGTGGTGAAATAGGGCAGTCTTACCTTGCTGAAATGCATGCTCTTTGAAACTTTAACCTACGTGTGTTTTCGCCTACTTGAATTGTCTTTGATGTACCCTGTTCCACGGAACAGTGGCATGACTTCGGAGCAATGAGTTCATACGAGAATATTTTCAGTATAAATCAGAAAAAGCATTCTAGACAAAGAAAATAGATTCTAGACAAGGTTATTCTGATATTAGTATTTTTATGTGTTTTTTATTTTTTATTGCAGGGTCCAAGAACAGACCTAATCCTAATAAAGGTCCTAATAAATAGAGTGAGGGCGTAATCTATTATTCATTCAACTATTCAACTGCTGTTTGTTTTTCATTTGTTCCTCCAAAATCTGAGCATAAACTAATGGCTCTTAAAAATGAAATGAAAAATCAGATTTTAATAAACCTAGGCTTCCTATTAGATATCAGATTACATTGCTTGTATGTTGAAGACTTCTTTATTGGTACACAATGCAAATAATATAAAATTACAGGCTTGCTCAGTTAAGATAATGTGACAGACTGTCCCACAACATAAACTGTAAATGTCAAGCAAAAACAGTTACTGTTCAACCCAAATATACCTGCCCTTTAAAGACAGTTCTGAGTTTTACACAGTTACTGGCAGCAACATGTTAAGCTTTTAGAGCCCATTCAAAGGGTACAATTGACTTTAATAAAAAAAGAGGCATGGATGTTTAGCATATGCAGCCTTTTTTAGCATAGCATATCCACTCTCACACTGATGACAAAAATGTGTGTGTGCATGTGTTTTGGTGGTGGTTGTGGTGGTTGGGGCAGGGATGTTAAGTAATGTAATTGATGCTTATAGCTATCAAATACCAGCACAAAGGTAGAATTCCAATCAAGGATGTGGGGGAGGGTTTGGACTGGAGGGCGGTTGGGGTAAGGAATTTCTCACCTCCTGCTCACTCTTCGCTCAAAGAAGCAGGCTGAATCAAATTAAAAGTAGAAGAAAGCGTCTGTCACAGTCTGATGAGAAGGCTAAGTTTCTGTGTGTGTGTGTGTGTGTGTGTGTGCTTGTCTGTGTATATGTGTGTGTGGTTACTGACACTGCTATCATCTGTCCTCTTGAAGAAGCCATTTCAAGCCACTACATCAATAGAAAACTTTTTGGTGCGGCACCAGCAGCGCCTGATAAATCATTTCTGTATGGAAGCGTTCGCCCACACTCCAGTGCCTGCCTGACCCTCACCCTCTTCTCCTCATATTATACACAGTGGAGATGCGAAGGCGAATTAGCTTTTGAATGCTGGCCCATACGTTTGTTGCGAGCGCAATCCACTAATGAGCCATGCAGAAAGACAAACGGCCACCCTTCTGAGAATTGTCTCCATTTTCCAGAGGGTTTGATAGTCAGCTAATGATATATGTATGTAAATATATCAGCATAAAGCAGCGGCCTTCCGCATATCAGAGCGAATGGGAAAGACAAAGTAGCAGATGCACAGTCAGACAGACGGACGGAATGAGAGGAAAGTTCAGTTCAGTAGAAAAGATTCATGCACACCACGCGCAGCCTGATAATAACATTTTGGGAACACAAGTGATTTTTGCTTTTGATTCATGTTCAAACTCGAGACAACTTGCTGACCAGTAGTGCATCCTGATGAATAATATATCCAGAAATTCACTGGAGATACCCAGGGTGGTCTTTGCAGGGGTTAGCACAAATACAAATGCAATTTCTGATTTAATCAGCGCAAAGGCCAGCGCTTTCGAGTTTTGCTCATAAGCAAGTAATGATAAAAATAAAAACAAAGTCTCAAGATAAAAAAAAATCCATTTAAGTTCATTTACTATTCTGCTCCAGTTACTGTAGTTCTAAGTACACAAGAAGAAGAAGAAAAAGAGGAACAACAGAGAGGAAAGTGCCATTCTACTCCACTATAGTTCTAAATAAACAACACAAGAACAAGAAGAAACAGAAAAAGAAATGAAGAAGGACAAGTTCCATACTAATCTCGTTACTGTCCTTCTACATAAACAGGAACCATAGTTACTGTAGTAAAAAAGACACCAGTGAAAGAAGAAATAAAAAAATATATAGAAATAGTAGGGAAAAAAGTTGAAAATGTAGAAAATGTAAAACAGAATTTGATCAAACAACAATAAAAGAAAGAGCAGCAAATACGAGAAAGTTACACTCAATCGAGATATTGTTGGCTTAATTAAACAGTAATAAGAAGAAGATCAGAAATGTTTACTCTAAGTTCCAGAAGTTCTAAATACATTGGAGGCGAAGAAAATTCCAATCTGCTGTCTCTGTAGCTTTGAATGCTAAATGCACTGGGGGAGCAACACTGCACATTACAGTTTGGCTCTCTTATTGTATTACAGTATTTATGTATAATAGAAAGTCGGTGCTGTCCCAATTAGAGCTCACTGTATGTAAACAGAGCTGATCTCGCATATGCTCCGCGTTCTCAGGGAAAGCCCACTTCGGGTCATTACTCCGCTGGCCTGTGCCTCAGTGGGAAGCCTAGACTCTTCCTCTCCAGTTTCCTCTAATCATTGTCCTCCCTGTCAGAGGAACCCCTCCACGTCACTGGCTGCCCTTCCAGACACCCCATCCCGAACATTCAGCAGTAAACACAGCAATCATTCTCCCATTAAACGATCCCCCCCAGCCCCCCAGACAGCCAGTGCTGTAGATAGGGCAGATCCTAGCACCGACTAAATCAGAAGCCCCCCGAGGACAGTGGCCCTATCGGCCCGTTGGTAATGTTAGGAGCCCCTCGTTGCCTGGCCGCCTCAAAGGGAAAAACAATGTCTACTTTGTTCTGACAGGGAGTTCTCTACAGGGAAAATGCTTAAAGGCTCCTTAATTAGAGAGAAAGAGTGAAAGGTAAGGCAATCCTCCGACGTGAATACAGCACAA
Source organism: Hemigrammopetersius urotaenia (assembly GCA_037974485.1). Taxonomy (NCBI): domain Eukaryota; kingdom Metazoa; phylum Chordata; class Actinopteri; order Characiformes; family Alestidae; genus Hemigrammopetersius; species Hemigrammopetersius urotaenia. Next base: position 1,134,610 of record JBBPDC010000109.1, on the reverse strand, counting down.
ACTAGGAGAGAAACAGTGAGCTGAGTGTTACCTTTAAATGTCTGTTTAATTCACTTTTAAACACAGCTATATATATATATATATATATATTTTTTTTTTTTTTTCTTGGAGGGGGAGAGGGGGTTAGGAGAAACATTTCAGACAATATTAATCTCCAAATAAGAAGATGACTTATTTCTGATCAGACAACAGATAGTTGTGAGCAGCAAAATCTTCCTCTGGCCAGCCACTACTGCAGCCATCCTGGATTTCGAGGTGAGGTTTGGCTAAAGTTCCTCTGACTTTTCCTGTAATTTGACTTCAGAGGATGTTCATGTTGAACTTCTCAGCTCAAACAGAAACCCACCTGTACCCAATAATTCACACTCCACTGCACAAGTTATGTCTTTAAATACATGTAAGAAAAACATTTAGTAAGTAATGAAACCTGATTCAAAGGTCCACTGAGATGCATCCAAAATCTTAAACTGTTCCGCAAGTTTTGCAGACATTGTAACATTTCCACTAGGCTGATGATATTCAGTTTCATTGTCATATCTTAGCCAAGCTAGTTTTTCTAACAGCTAGTCACAGTATAACCTCAGACGTAAGTCTCTACAAGCTGCCTGACCAATGAAAAACAAACCTAAAGTTGTACTTATTAAACTTCAATGTTTCATGGACATTACAAAAAAATCTGGTAAGCATATATTAATTTAACTCACTAGTTAATAACTATTAGCCAGGCTTGTCTTGTTAACAGGAGGTCACAACAAAAAACTCAATCAGGATTCATGCCATACTGTGACATATTTTGTGACACAAGATAATAAGATATTTGGACTAGCTAAGGGTTTCACTCAAGGATAGGTGGAAGGAGTGGTGAACTTGACAGTATTTGTTTATATTACACATAATGCATGAACATATTAGTCTTGCTAACAGCCAGCTCCAGTATAACCGTTACTAGTCTACTCAGAAGGTATCAGTGGGTCGTTGTTGGTGCCTTTATAGCAGTTCGTTTTTTCTCTCAACCTTTCTTGTACACATGCACACGTACACACACTTATACACTCACTTTGTCTGGACTTTAAGCAGAAGGCACAGGGTTGAAGCAGTACAAAACTCATACATAAACACACCCTTGAGCTATGGATAACAACTCCGGTGCATCCCCTCTCCCTCGCTTTATCTCTCTCTCACTCTCCCCGTTAGTCAGATTTCACAGAGAAAGTGAAAGAAAGTGCCGTTTAGCCCAAACCTTGGTGCAAGGTGTAAAATCCCCTTATGACAAACTTGCCCTGCGCCCTCTTCCCCGTCTTCAGCACTGCTCAATTATTAATAGATATACAGAGAGAGAGCGTCGCTTCTGATGGACTGTCAGCAGGCATTTCGCAGGCACGGATCTGGCAGGCCCCGGGAACACACACTGGAGCTGACAGTGTAAAGACGCAGCAACGGTTTAAGGTCAAACACACTCTGTGCTCCTGAGAGAGGGGAAGAAATACAGGGAGAGGATGAGAAGAGAGAGCGAGAGAGTGTAGTGTGTGTGTGAAAGAGAAAGCTAACGCTGGAGTGTTTTAGTCATTCTCTGACAGTGCTGAATGTGTGTGTGTGTGGGTTGGTTTGACTTTGGGGAAGACTGTGCTGGAAGCTTCTGGAGTTTGTTGTGAATGCTGCTGGAAGCTGTTTCATTGGTGACATGTTTATGTGCTAGGTTGAAGCATCTGGATGACTGAAGAAGAAAGCTGAGGGAGGAGATAGAGAGACTTAAAAAAAATGGAACTTGACTCAAGTTTTGGAAAATTCAATGTAGGATAAACTGCACCCTCAGAGAATACCTAATCAATAATGTTTGCACTAATTTAGTTATACAGTCGTTTTGTGCTGAGACAAGAAAGCTGCTATTTCTACCTTTTAAAGAGTTTCTGACGACTCCAACCCAGGTCTTGTTTGAAAATAGCTCCAAACAAGGAGGGAAGTGTCAGACCATTTAGAAGGAAAGATAATGGGCACTGCAATGCAAAACAGCATTGGTAATACAGCTCTATCTCTGCCACCTTAACTTCACTGTGACACAAACATAGCATACATTCTTGTCTTTCTTGCATGCATTCTTGCATACAAAATGTCTCCCTCTCCTATAGTCTCCAAACCTGCACAAACAGAGATACATGCATGTGCGCACACACACACACAGAATTGGGTTTTTTTAATGAATGCGTGTAAATGAGTAATTGCAATAGATAGTGAGAAGTAGAAAAGCAACCAACTTATAAGACTGAAGCAAGAAATATTTCCCTGCGGATCTCTGCAGAAACAACCTGAACCTTTCAGGAACTGAAAGAATGCAGGATGGTGACCAGGATTAGACTTTTAAAATCACTTTTAAAAATCACATTTGTCTGATAGTAACCACAAACTAGAAGTCTGTATTCAATGTCATATAAGCAGAAATGCAATGCAAAAATGAATTGATAAGATGGCCATACATGCAATTACAAAGCATCCTTTATTTATTGAGCTCGTCAAATCATTTCCCTCCATCCTTCAACCAACACCTGCTCTTCACCTAGTCAATGACTTTCCTCTTTGTTTCCTCACAGTATCCTTTCTACATTGACCTCCTTCCTTGGCCTTGTACTCTTTTTCTTTCTTAAACCTGGAGACCAACCTGTGAGCCCTGGCCTCTCATCATTGCAGCCATTCATTTCTCTTGCCTCTCTCTTTCTCCTCTGTCATCTCACCTCACTGACCTGGGCCTAGGCTTGCTCCAGCTTCTCTGTGTTTCTGAAGCCATTGTTTAGTGTTCAGCCTTTGAAAGCCATTCTTTTTCACAGTTCTTCTTAGCTGATCAGTGATGAGTCTAGGACTGAGTTGACAGCAACTGAATGTTACACCTTTAAGCTTTACAATGAACATTTATGCATTTGACAGATGCTCATACTTAGAGTGACTTAAGATTGTTTAATCATGCTACAAATGTAGGAGAATGTAGCATTTGATGGACTCTTACTGGTGTAGTGTTGCATGCTTAACCGCACTGACCTCCCAGTTTCCCAGGGAATACTCCCAGTTTCCCAAACATACTGGCCCTGAAACGTTAAAATACTGACATCTTTCTAAAAAAAATTGTAAAGACAAACTATATGAGCGCCTTTTGTCGAGGAATGTGATTTTCGTTTGTTTTATCACCTTATTGCCTATTTCAAAGTGTAATGGGGAAAAAGGAAACAAAAGGCAGTGTTTGGGGAGGTGAAGTTTGTGTAGTACACTAGGCTTTATATCAATATAAAGCAGCTAATAAACGATTGTTTGTGATCTTTTTATTCTTTACTGGTAGAAGTGTTCTGTCTATGCAATTATTCCAAATCTGCAGATTAACTTTGTGTCATTTTTATTCAATTTCATTGGTTTCCATTGCCTATTTCACTGATTTCTGCTGAACTTTTCTGCAGGCTACGTGAACGTACTGACAGCACCAGCATTAACTTGCCTGAAAAAGGACCAATAAGGCATTAAGCAGTGTATCCAATCATCATTACACTGTAACTGCTGTGTTTTACATTCTGTGTAATTGAAATATTAATGGTCAAACATTGGTTTCTTGAATTAATCAGAACATAAGGGCTATTCTCATTCTCACTTACCCTAAACTAAATGCTAACTGGCAGTCTTTCAGCTTAACTGGATGGCAAACATGTTGAACTATTGTAAATACTCTGTACTTGGCTCTCTGCTGTGTTTCACAGTCTAAACAGCTGTATTGTGGCTTTGTGTCCTGTCTCGTGGCCTTTGGCTAGCGGTTTAGCCCGTAGCCACGGGAGCACAAAGCCTTCCCTGTGCGCGCCTGCAGCATCCGAGGATGACGCATCCGGGCATTCTTATGACCACATGCAAATCACACAGACCAGCTATGAGGTCATGTCTCCTCTCTTGCTCTCAAAAATACAGCAAGAGCCTTCGTCCGCTGACATCTGAATCTGTACATGTGATTCGCTCAACACAAACACGGAGGGAGGAAACAAGCATCTGCTCGCAAATAAGCGGCGGAGTGCTGACGCTCAGGCAGTCTAAACTACAGTGGCAGTGTTCACTCAAAATCAGTGGCACTCCCTCATCTCTTGACTTGTTAAGCTGGTTGACTGTTTGTCAGTCACAGTGACTGTATGTCTCCAACACTAATTGCCACCAGTGCTAAATTTAGTGCAAGTGATGAGGATTCCTGATCACACATGCCAAAAACTGAAAAACACTACCCAGCCTGCTCTGCTAGTGTAACCCCCTTCTCTCTCTCCCTCTCTCTCTCTCCCTCTCCTGTCACCTGGGGAATACATGAACTATTCCATATGTCACAGTTGTCAGTCAGAGGGAAATGTGGGAAGTCTCTCTGTCTCGACAGGGCCTGTTCCTCTTTGGCTGTGCTAATCTCCCTCTCCCTCTCTAGCAGTGTTTATTTGTGTGTCAGCATGGGTTCTACCCCAGCCCCAGCCTCTTCCTCACTACCATTTTACCAGCACAGTTCAAAGTCCATCCAAGCGCTCATTTATCGGGAATGGAACAGGGCTTTACACAGATTTGTGGAACAATGATAACACAATGCTTACATGCCATAACTCTAACATCTTAATGATCCCAAGGTTTACTCATAAACAGCATGGCAAACAGATATTACAAATTTATAGATCAATTCATGAGAAACTCACACTTACACTCTTACACTCTCTGGCCACTTTATATATTATAGACCACTGTGTCGTCCCTATTAATATGCTCCATAATGCTTTCGGAGACTTATGGACAGAATCTCTAATGGAATCAAACAATATGTTTAATACTAATAACATGAATACATCTTTAATGCTGGGATGCTTGAATGCTTGCGTGCTGATGTTTGTAATTGATCTGTAGACAGAAGCATGAACTTGTGTAAACAATTGCAGAGAGGATTCTGTGTAGCCCTTGCAAATGCATCTTCATATCATGAACTATGTGACTTTCTCCATGGAACTCTTAAAAATAGTATGTGTGTGCCATAACAGAACAATGTACTGTGGTTGTGTTAATTTCTGCTATAGTTCAGAACACAATGCCATTCCTGACCAATCAGCTTTGGGCTAATAGATGAGATTAAATACAGTGTTTCCTGCAATATCCTCAGCAGTTTTTTTTTTTTTTTGCTTTTCTTGTCAAAACAGCTTTCCATTCATTTTCTGTTATTTTTAAATGTGTAACCAAATGTAATGAAGGGTGTAGAGCTAGGAGGCGGTGGGCACAGGTAATTCTAGTAAACTGGGTTGCTGGTGCTGTCAACCCACCGCTCCTCACGTTCACTCAGGTTTGTTAATGGCAGACTGGGGGATGCCAGTGTCTCATGGTGCTCTCATATCATACCCTTCGGCTCTGCCCTTTCTAGCTAGGCTGCTAAAGTGAGGTATGCTGGAGTCTCAACTTGCACTCTTTACAGTTATAAATTATACCTTGTAAACTTAAGCAGAACTAACTCTGTTCTCTATTTCCTCCCGAGGGGAAATGCTGTATTTGTTTAGCCTGGCTGATCACCATTGGGGCCCCAGGTCACAGCCTCATCCTGGATCTGCAATCACTGGGCTCCCTTGCCCAAGTGTCCTTGACTTATTCAGCTTCTTTTGACTCTGTATGTCCTCCTCCCCCGGCCGAGGGCAACTCCTGTTCAAAAGCTCAAATGTAGTTAGCTGTTCCTGTTGCTGTGAACTACAGACTCCAACTAAAACTACCTCTACTGTTAGCCATAGACACCAAACATTTCAACAGTGATTACGTGTGTACACCAAGGTTTTTTATTGTTAGTTATCTCCATGGTGAATCTCTTTCTCCCCAGGTCGACCAGAGGAGGATGGCTCCCTAGGATTTTTCTCCCTCCAGTTTAAGGAGTTTTTATTTGTCTCTGTCACCCTTGGCTCACTAGGGGCTTGGACCTGGATTCCGTAAAGCTGCCTGTGACAACACTGGTTGTAAACCGCGCTATAAAAATTAAACTGAATTGAACTGATTGGATTATTTGCATTCTCAGTTCAGCAGTGACCATTTACTACATGGTGTTGGCATGATAGTGTATGTGTGGTGCTAGTTTGATTCTGTATCAGGCCAGTTAGAACCACTTTTAAGTTGAGATTGGTCAACAACTCGTGCAGCTCTGTAGTCAGAATCTGACCAGAGACAAAGAGCATACAAAGGGATAGAGAATGAGGCAGTAGTCTCTAAATGTTGCAGTGCTACACATTGGTTGCTGGGACTGAAGTCTTGACGCCAGTAGTATACCACACACCTAGACAGCTGTCAAATGGTGTGTGTTGTTCAATATTGGAGTGTAGATTCTTCATCAAGTTCTCTTCTATTTACATTTCAGATATGGATAAACCAAAAGGACCATCATCTTCTGCAGATTTTGACCCATAAGACCCACAAATGTCTCATTTTACTGCCTGGCTCAGCAAGCAAGTGCGGTCAACAGTTTGCGATGTCTTTGTGAGAGTGTTTGTGTCTGTGTTGTCCTCAGAAGGTTGCAGCAGGAGTAAAGGACGCTCTCATAGATGAGTAATGCCCAATCAGTCCATAAATCCTCCACACTGCTCCACGGCATCTCGCTGCAATCAGGGCTATGGAGGGTCACCCAGCACCTCCCTCCACTCCGCGCCATCACTCCATGGCCAAGCTGCTCATAAATCATCCCTTCTGATACATTTAAGTGACACAACATTAGACGTGGGCTTTCATGGTAATTAATACATTTTTCATAATCTGCTTGAACGGCTAAATAAAAGATTTGACAGAAGATTGATCTTGTTTGTGAGAAGATCCATAAAAGATACAAATCACACTAAAAGCTTCGTCTAAAGCAAACAACAGCGAGGCCAAGGTTGGAAGGCAAATATACACACATGTAATGGGACACTACAGCATTGCTCAGTACTTTTATGTTCACCTTCTGGGAAATGACGTACTCAACTGAAATGAATGCTTTCAGTAGAGGCCTACTGTAGTTTTATTTCTTTTCTGATGTTTTTTTTATCTTTGATCTACTGTTATATGTGATTGATATATTATTTCACCAAGCCAACCATAAGCAAATTAAAGGACTGATGTCTGCATAGTTAGTGAGTCGGTAGGTCTGTCTCTTTCTAAAGAATTCTGCCACTTTTTCTCTGCAAAACTACGTCCCAGAAAACAGATTCACAACAGAGTTACATGCATGGTAGTGCATCTCCCCAAAGTTTATCATCATCAGTAATACAGATCCTTATGGCTCAACAAGAGTAGGTCATATATTGGGATATTATGAGTTGAATCCCCAGTGATGCTACAGCTCTCTGTGTCTGAGTCTAAGAGAGCTGTGTTTTCCCTCTCCCCCATCCCTCACTCAGCACAATGCTAGCCAGCATGTGCGCCTGTTGCCTGATGTAACAGAATTACAACTGTGACACATGAGCAACAGCAGTTCACACTGCAAACAAATTAATTAACATTAGCATTAGATCGTATAGTGCTCCTATTTTCACGTCTAGAGACCACAGGCGCGTGTGCAGGTCTGCTTTATTTACAAACACACAAACAAAAGGCACAAGGGCCGACATACAAACTAAAGCGGCCGCTGGCGGGGACATGACATCTATAACAAGCTTCAGTTTAAAACAGCCTATATTACGATGCCAACATGGTATGTTCAGACTTAGCCTGTGATAATTAGCTTATTATAATTAGAATAAAATAATGTATTATTATTATTATTATTTGAAGTCCAGTTTCATTCTCACATTTCAAACCTAGGAATTTTTATTTCCCATGAGTACAAGACCACTTCCACCGTGAAGAATCGCCTTCTGTGTGCATCCTCACTGTCTCCCTTTCACACCCTGTCGTATTCATTTATCTGGAGATGAGTGCGAAGGGCGGCAGTGGAAGGGAGGGGTGGAGGGTGGCGATGAAAAGACAGAGAGAGAGAGAGAAAAAGAGAAAACGAGAGAGAGAGAGAGAGAGAGAGAGAGAAAGAGAGAGAGAGGAGAAAACATCAAAACTCGCGTGTGTCAACAGCCACGCGGAGAATCACCACCTCCTCCAGAAGAGCTCAGAGGACATCAAACGCTGCAATCACCAAACCAGATGAGAAAGAGCTAATCACAAAACTTGTCATTTTTTCCTGGCCACCAAAGCTGCTGCTTCTCTCTCTCTCAATAAAAGGCTGGAAAATTGCATCACTTCCTTTTATTTATTTTCTCCCACTTTGTATCGTTGAAGGAAGAGCCAAGGAATAGAAGTGCGTTCACTTTTTGTCAGAGTCTGCCAGACACAAAAATGTAAATACTGTTGGACAGTGCTTATTTAAGCCTGTCTCACTAGGGAGGCACTTTCACTTAACTGCCGTCACCAAGAAATTGCTACTCATGACGAAACTGCTTATGAAGCTCAGTAGCTTGGAAAAGAGGAGGCCTTAAAATAAGGCTTTTTGTTTTTACTTTTAAATCTGTTCAATCAATGACATGGGAATGGAATTCTTAATATAATTAACAATACGTCAAACACTCTGAATAAATAAAATAAACAAACACCCAGGATACCCAATAATCATCTGCCTCAAAACAGACTGACCACGAAAATCCAGGTGAAACGATTGACCTTGGCATGAAAAATCTAAATCAATCCAATTGAATATGATTATATTGGTGGAGTGTCTGAAAATGCAATACTCTTTCAATACAGCAATACTGAAAATATTTATATTTTCTTTAAATACCTAGATATTTATGGTAGCTATTGAATAATTTGTGTAGAGGAGTAGGGGCTATGCTATAAATAGTGTAGTAGTTAGAAAGAATTAATGGTAACAACTAAAAAAGGATTCATGTCTCCAATAAAGTAATTAAATTTTTTTTAATTCTGCGATTGCAGAAAGTTGATTCATTATTTGATTTCAACATTTATTTTAATATCCATCCATCCATTATCTACCCCTTATTCCTGCATTCAGGGTCGGGGGGTGCTGGAGCCTATCCCAGCTGCAATGGGTGAAGGCGGGGTACACCCTGGACAGTCGCCAGCACGTCGCAGGGCCTTATTTTAATATGTGTTCATTTTTAATACTTACTTAGAGGCAAAGCACATGTAAGCATGCTTGCATGTTTACACCAGTGTTGCTGTCATTTTTCTTTTTCAGGGTACATGTGTGGGTGTGTGAGTGTGTGCATGGCCCTCATCTTTATGATGTGCTTCGCAACATGGTATGAAATGTTCAAGATCCACAGTGCAGGAAATAACAGCACAACACCTTCACTCATATTAAAAAGAACAGCATTACCAGCATAAATGTATAAATTGAACTGCTAAGTGATTATTTTACAGAACAACAACTGAGCATATGAGCCCTTTCTGCAGTATGCTTATCATTTAGTGTAGCTTTAATGAACTGGTCTTATTGGTATTATCCATATATTATGGCACTGATTGTTGTTGAATTTGTTTTCTCAGTTTCCCATGTTTTGAACCACAAAGGGCAGTGCTTTAGAATGACCACCTTTTTTCTCCAAAGGAGTCGTGTTTGAAACAGTAGAACCGTTCAAAGGATATAATGTAAGGGTTCTTTTTAAAGAGGCCTTTACATAATATGAAGGCCTTCACAAAATGCTTCTCAGCCATCCTTTGAAATTGGTTATATTAAAGAATATATTAAAGACATGGCTCAAAGACCCCTTCATATTAAATCATTTAAAATAAATAAACACCAAGGCAGTTATATAGTACAACAGGCTAATTCATGGTACTGTAGTGAATACATTTAATGACATCATCTGCTTAAATAACTCATGCTAGCATTGCTCCACCACAATTAGCTCAGCATCTTCTGAATACACTTCCTCCAGTGGAAAATACACATATTCAAACCAGCACACTCCTTGAGTGGGGATGGGGGGTGAGCAGTTCTTTAAATAGGAGACGAGTTCCCCTTTGAATATTTACTGAGCAGAGAGAGAGCAAGAGAGAGAGAGAGAGAGCAAGACCTCTGCAATAACCTTGCTGTCGGCTACAAACCTCCCCACTCTGACACTGGCTCAACTAACGCACAGGGATGCCGCCTCGTTCAACTCTTCTGTGCATGTGTATGCGTGCAGATTTGTGTTTGAGCTACACTTAACCTCCAGTCTTGAACCTCGAAGGACATCTTTGGTATCCTCTAGGTCTGGATATGTTAAATTGATGCGGCTTTGGTCCTTCAAGAAAATGCTTATTGGCATCTCTGTGAACCCTGTACTATGTACTACTGATTCTAGCAGAAGTTATCTGAAAATGTTATTTAAAGTCAACCTAAAATCAAAATCTACTATTTTTCAATCCTTCTGGAATGCATGCTTGAAAAATGTTAAAAAATGTTCAATGGCGAACAGTAGTAGAGTAGTAGTAGTCATCTTGAAGTCTTAATTATGTAAGTAACTTTGTCTTTATCTTTATAGATTTATTTTCTCATTCATTTTGTCATTTCGACAATTTTTCATTGTCTGACAATGGAACTAGGAGTGCAGTTTGCTAATCTGATTTACTAGCTTCATTAAACAAAGCAAACTTTGCCCACCACAGCTTGTCTGACTGACTATATTTAGCAAAAGAGTGAAGTTGCATTCATTATTTATATACATTTTGGCCAGAGGATCACTTCAAGACAATTGCTGTTTATTCATTCACGTGTGTTTTTGCATTGTGGGATGCTTGTATTGATTTGTTGTCATAATTTCTAACTACAGTTGGCTGATTTGCATGTATGCAGGCTTATGTTCACAGACACTGCTATCGATACTTGGGGCTGGCACACCACACATCACTGGTAGCCAATGAGGTATGAAACGTGAATATTGAGGCTTGGCCTCACCGAAAGTACACAAGCATGTGTTTGATTAGCCTCTGTGGCCATTTGCACGATCACCCCATGAACCGCATGTGACATCATGGCCATGACACCAAGGCAGGGGAAAATCAACAGAGTAAACAGCACATGTTGCAGGCAGTGTGTCCAAAGGAAGACAAGTCCTGGAGGAGTTTTTTTTCCCTCCTTTTGGACAGAGTGAAGCAAAGCAAACATAAATAGTAGTGAGACTGGCTTCTGGCAATGAAAACAGATGGTATTTGCTAATGCATAGGCCTACTACACACTCATCCAAAGCTACAGCCTCACAGATTCACAATGCATGTAGACAATAAACACCCCGTTTCTCTTTTTATATCAGCTTTTGGATAAAAGATCCTTTGCTCTCTTTAAAGATATCACACAGCAAACCACACAGGGTGCCTCAGCCAACACAAACAATTTAGGATTTGATTACTATGAACATGGCTTGATTTCAGGCTTCAAATGAGGCTAGACTTGGCTTAGCCTTTTTTTATTCTTACAGTAAAAGGTCCCATGACATGAAAATTTTATGAGAATTAGTAGACTGCCTATGGTGCTTCAGTGGCAAGAAATTGCAAAAGGTGTAAAGAGTGCCTTGGTCATCCTGCTCCGCCGTTGAGAGAACGACAACTCAGATGGCCCAATCTGGAATTTTCTCCTTGTGTTGTCATAAGGGGAGAGGTTACCTCCCCCTTCTCATGCTTTGCCCATCCAGAGAATTTCGCCCCCTTCTCTCCTAAAAAATTAGCTCCACCGACTGTCAATGAGATCGTGTGAGAGACAACTTTTTCCTGTACAGACATCATGGCTTGCAAACGAGAGAAGCATGGCAGTTGCTCAGACTTTTTAGTTCCTTCATGCGAGCCTCTGAAGAACCGGTGAGTTTTGTATGTCTGCTCCAAACATTTCGCCGATGACTGTTTCCTCAACTTGGGCCAATACAGAGCTTGTCTTGCTGAATGGCTGAACATTACGTCTGGATCAGTTCCAATTCTCCTTGGCTCCGCTACAAACCTCGGATAGGTCAACTTTATAGCTATATAGTTTTGTAGCTTTTTACCCTTAGAGTGTGGATGTTAGCAGGCTACTGTAAAGGTAAATAGCATCAGGTATGTGTGAATGGTGTTTGAATACACATATTCACTCAAGTGTTGTACTTCTTTGTTATTTGGACCACCATGCTGCTGTTAGTGTTATGATGCGTGCAGTATCTCCCTTTCCCCTCACTGAGTGAGCACCTCCGCAAACCAGGGTCATCCGATGAGCTGGCCCCTCCCTTACCCTCCACCTTGCCCCACCATTCTCCTCCTTGCCCTGCCTCTCTCCTCCTCATTATCATTTAAAGCTACAGACCCAGAAATGGCGAGGGCTGGCTCAAAGTGGCTGTAATTCTGCACCAAGGCTGAATTTCGGAAAGAGACTTCAGATACAGTATTAGGGGTTCGCTAAGACCTATATAAATGCATGGGACCTTTAATAATTCTATATAACATATTAGTTGCTAATGAATTATTGAATAGTAAGTAGCAATGCCCAACAGAGAGTGCTTCACCATAAGATATCCACAGGATTGTGTGACCTTGTGTTTATTACTGCAATTTTACCAGAGTGGACACATTTTGCAGCTAGTTGTTAAAACAATTAATATACAAAACAGCTTAACAAGAAAAAAAAACAGATTAACAAAATAGCTTATTTACACTCGCGCACATAATTCCTCCTTTTGCCTCCCCTATCAAAAAATTTAAACTAATACACTGACAACAACAAGACGCCCCAGGGTCAATAACCAAAATCACCTCCCTCAGATTTGAAAAACCTCCTGTAAAAGTTTTGTGACATCACAAGAACAATTCATTCACAGTGAGCCTTTTTGCAGCTCACTATCCATATGGAGGATGGTATGAGGAAAAATTGGTCTTCATAATATGGGCCCCATAAACATAAGAATGCAGTTAAAGGAATGAATTAGATCTGCCATACCTTCCATGCTATTTTCAGGTAATGGCAAGTGGGATAGCGTAAAAAAACAGAAAAAAACCTGCCTCTGATTACTCTTTTCATTTATTTATTTTTGTCTTTATTGCACACTTTATTGAGCCATCACGATATAGACTTGCCTGCAAATCAGGCTCATTCATCTGGTGGATTGTGATGGATTGGTGCTTGTCATCTGGCGAACTTGTGTTTTTGCAGTTGAAAAGGAAGTCCTCAGCCCTGGCACAGGGTGCTCTTTCAGCCCAGTCATGCTAACACTGAGGTCATGGCAAGACATCCTCCTCTTACAGGCCTCTCAGAGGCACGTTCTGAATCAGACAGGGATTTTCCTCCCTCGCTCTTGCACAAAGGTGTAATGTGGCAATTTGTGTGTCTTTGTGGAAGAAATTAAAGGCCCTTTTTAGCGCTATGCTGAATGATTTTCGTTCAGCGCCACTGCACCACACCTCTCTGTGTTTTCTGGCATTTGGCTGGCCGGGTGCAGCATGGTTAGCACGTTTGTTTATTTCCCTCTCTCTTTTCTTCTCACTTTCTGTCACTCACGTTTTCAAGCACAGATGCACGCAAAGATAAATGCGCACCTAGACATAGTCTGGTAGGATGCACATTCTGTGCTTCAACTGACACTGTAATTTGCACCAAACTGCAGTGAGATGTTCAACCAGTATGGCAAATCCCTACATGGCCAAGCGCAAAGGGTTATCCATAAAGTCTAAGACGACTGACTGTCTACATTAGCATGAGTGTCCGTTTGTCATACGTGAACACACGATAGCAAACAGCATGAAATTGTTCGCTGTATTTAACCCATTCATCAACCAAAGCAGTAGGCAGCCAGGAACCCGGTGCCCGAGGAGCAGTGTGTGGGGACTGTACCATGCTCAAGAGTAATTCAGTGGTATAACTAGTTGTCCTAGGTTTCAAACCTTTTGATTAGAGGGGTAACTCCCTAACCACCATGCCACCAGCCGCTACTGTAAAAAGCTAATGTCAAATCTCCGAAGATACTTTTGCTTAAAGTTAACAGTAGCTTATTTTCACTCTCCCTTTTGGATAGCGTTGCTCCTCAAGCATTAGTCCTTCCTAATGAAATAACACCTTCACTTACACCTCCCTCACACACACAAATCAGGGCCTGTGGTTATTTTAGAATATGCGTATAATTTTTTTTTCCCTTTTTTTGAGGCCAGGTGTGAAATGTATGTTCATTAAAAGTGACAAAGACCTGATTTCCAGAAGAAGTGCTCGGAGGCAGCGAGGAGAGCTAATGACAGAGACAGTGGCAGGCAGGGATGGAGGAGGGGTGCAGCAGGTCATTCTGCAGCACACTGCTTTGTTTTGACACCACCGTGAAGAGACGGATCGCGCGTGCTCACCTTTAACGCTCAGTTTATGGCCGTCACTGCACAAATTCACTCGTCCTGGATCTGCTAATATACCCCAGTTGGTGATTTACTGCTGGCAAGATAGCACTTCACATCTGCTAGCATTTATCCATATAGATTTACTGTTATTACTTCCTCACAAAGGCCTGGCGAAACGAATAGTTACAGATTGCTGTAACATAAATCCACAACAAACAAGCTACTGTAGGTCAGTTAGAATAAGAATATGACATCATTCTCTGCAGTTGGCAGTGATTCAGTTTTGTCTTCGTAATGGACTTCAGTCTTTTGGTTCAGGCATATGTTTATACAGTGATAACTGCTGTGTAGTTTTGATCATATGCAGTACTGTGCAAAGGTTGAAAATCACAGTTTTATTTATTCAATTTCTATTCAAAATGGACCTTAAGGCAAGGCACAACTGGCAGAAATTATGGTCTTGGTCCCACCAAACCATTTTTCAGATTGTAACAAGTCTTCTCTTAAACTGTAATAAAAATGATATCAGAAATATATATATTCCAGCATTTTAATAAACTCTCTTTTACTGTAGGACTAGTAAATAAGTGCAATCATGTTGTGACACAGATCACTGCTCATTTACTGTCAAATGTAACTAGAATATCCAGATGTGTTTTTCCTTAATACAAATGACAATATCTATTGGCAATTATCATAAATGCATTTATATATTTTACATTTTATGTTTAAGTCTCCCATTCTTCTAATATTAATCCCTAACCCTTTTAACTTTAACCCTGTGTCATCTCAATTAAAGCCTTTTCTAAAGCTCTCACTGATGTGATGTTCTATTTTAAAGAGACTCATACACAGATAAGCAACTACCCAGACATACCTCAGCTGCCACCACATATAAATAAGTATAAGAAACTGCCGTTCAGGAATGGGACTCCTAACATGCAGGTCAAAAACCTGGTAGACAACCAAAACTGCCCTACTAGATAAGTAATATTAAGAAGTATTACTTGGATGATGAGAAGATCCAGTGATCTCCTAAAAGTGAATATTGAAGTTAATTGTAAAATTTAAAGCAAGCATCATGAACATAACGAAAGCTGTATAGTTATTTGCTTGTGCGCAATTCACTGTTATTTTCTGCTTTTTCCAAATGCACTTAATTACCATGTTGACTATAAATTAAACACATGGAAAAGGGAGGTAACCGACTTTGGTAGAGTATTGTGGTGCAATAAGTAAATTTTGGACATTTATATTGTAAGGGCTCATTTCAAATAATTGTACAAGTTTCTCACTTTCTCCATGTGTTTGCTGAATCTGCTGTGCATGTAATATTTATCAATCTGAGCTGGTTCTTCCAGTTCCAACCTCAGAGTCAAGGCCTGACCACATCCGAAATAACATACAGTTTTGCTTTCGCTGACAAGGCTGCTGATCATTTAAACTATGCAGCCTTAACAATGGAATCCATAGTGGTTTTGGCTTATCAAGTCAAACCACTGTGGTAAAGGGACATCAATTACAAATCGTTCACTCAAGCTAAACTTCCCTGCATCTGAGTTGGCTCGGTTATGCCTTACCATCTGGTCAGTGGGTCTGGGCCATTTGTACCAATGTACACAAACATGTTCTAACACGCTAAAGTCAGGCCGGCCAAGAACTTGAGAAAAGAAGCTTCAGGAGCAGCAACTGTTAATGAGTCATTTCACATAAAAAATATGAATAGAGTCCAACTTTGTCCTCTATGAAGCCAATTATTACTTTTATTTTTCTGAAAGCAAGTACACCATAGTCCGTGTACACCAAGCTCTGGATCTTTGGGGGAATATTCCATTGGTTTTACACTATTCTGTTCTGCCAGAATATAGAATGGATGTGCTGCAGACTGTTCCCCTGTATCATCTTTTATGACGTGTGAAAAGTACAAATGAAAGACCATGCTGCTACCTTTCATGGCATCCGACTCAGAGAGATCCTGTTAAATTTGAAAAAGAACCATTTGAAGAAATAACATTCTTCTGGGACTCTTCCTTTCCTTACTCTATATCCATATAACAGTTTTCTATGTCTTGAACAGTGGCAATGCAGGAGACAAGCAGCCAAGACACTTTTTATGACTTTTCATTCTGCCTTGACACAAAAAATATTGCTTGATTGATTTCACCCATGAGACGGATCATGTTTAAATGGCTGCAAATATGCACCAGAGTTTGTGGAAGGTTTAAATCTTAAGAGGTCTTTACCCAAAATGAGGCCATCAGCAGCAGCAGCAAATGGGTAAGGCAAAACATGAACATGTCGCATTTTTTTTACATTTGTGCTGACATAGCTCATATTACTTTTAAATAATTAGTTCTTCATTATGACTGGTAAGCTAGCTAACTAAAGCAGCCGGTAGCAAACCCGTGTTGAAAAAACAAATGATAGCTAACACAAACCTGTATCTTGTGCCCTTGCTGTGTCCCTGTGTCTTGTCTGGGTCTGTTATTATTTATGTCTGCCATGTGTTTCTGGTCCATGTGACATTGTCATTGTTTTGGTTCAAGCTATGCCCTAACCCCACCCTATCGTTATATCCTCCCTGGCCCAAGTGTTTCCACTATCTGTGTCATTATACTTCCTCTTGTGTTGGTGTCTACTTTCTATAAACATCTAGTTTCAAAGCCTCCAACCCATTTCCTTGTAAAACTGTGTCAGTAATATTATCAGTAACTTTGTCTCTGCAAGTACCTTTTGATGTGTTTCAACTAAAATGCAGAGAATTTTCAATTCTAGAATTTTCAAAACTAAGAATATTAGGTTAAAATTTAGAGTTTAGAATATCACAAGATGCTGTATTTACTAATGACTAGCCATTAATAACCAGGCCTAATCAGATTAGGTAATAGTTTGACAGTCTTCTTCATAATATTTTCAGAATGTGAGTCAAAACAGAATTTTATGGGTGGCACAATAGCACTTTTTCATGCCTGATAGTAGTTAGTGATACTGCAGTTGTGAGCATCTGTTGATATCAATACCAATCCAATACTGTCTATGTCCCTCTCTTAAAGACTAATTACTGGATGCACATTGAAATGTCTACATACTTTATAGTAAGATATATAAGTTGTAGTGCATAATTTCTGTATACATGGCTAAATTGCCACTGACCCTTTGTCAGACATATTGTACACAATTCAGGTATGTTGTACCCTGTATATTACTTCCTACAAAGTGCACTATGCTGCTCACCTGTGTACCCCATCTCTCTTTAAAACAAGGTGCCCGAAGTGTCATTGGGCATTTTCCGATAATGACACCAAACCAAAGAAAGCTATCTAACTATTTAGGACAATTTATGATTTTCTTTTTCTGTGTTGAAAAAAGCAAGTTCTAACAACATTTCAACTGGACTGGATATGGCTGAACAGTAATAAAAAAAAATAAAAACAGGTTTTGATTGAAATGAGGAGAGATTCAGAAGGTATTTTCTACCAGCTGCTGTCAGACTGTACAACTAACACCTTGCAGTTGGTCACACATACACAAACAAACTCACACATCCAAACACCATGGACTAATAAGTGGAACATTCTCTGGTGTGAAGATACTCTCAAAATGTTTCTCTTGTGTGCAAAATTATGAGTACAACATGTGCAATCTTTGGACGGACGGACGGACGGACGGACGGACGGATGGATGAGTTTGGCCACCTCTCAATAAATAACATACTTTGGTCATTAATAGAAAAGATGTAAACAGAGTCTCTCTAGGAAATGGAAAAAATGCAAAATATTTTCAGCAAATTGATGCATAGTTACCTTTTATGTCATAGATTGAACAAAAAAAAATAAAAACATTATTGTGGCACTCTGCAAAAGTTTGGGCACTCTGCATATTCAGTACTTAGTAACACCGCCTTTTTATGATTTCTGGCAAGCTAAAAGTATTTCAAGTACTGTACTTGGGATTTTCTCCCATTCTTCCTTGCAAAAGGCTCCTAGTTCTGTTATATTCTTTGGTCATCTTGCATGCACAGCTCTTTAAGATCTACCCACAAATTTTAAATGATGTTTATATCAGGGGACTGTGATGGCGATTCCAAAACCTTCAGCTTGCGCCTCTTGAGGTAGTCCATGGTGGATTTCGAGGTATGTTTAGGATCATTGTCCTGTTGTAGAAGCCATCGTCTTTTCAACTTTAGCTTTTTTACAGATGGTGTGATATTTGCTTCCAGAATTTGCTGGTATTTATTGGAATTCATTCTTCCCTCCACCAGTACAATGTTTCCTGTGCCACTGGCTGCAACACAAACCCAAAGCATGATAGATCCAGCCCCATGCTTAGTATTTGGCAAGGTGTTCTTTTCATGAAATGCTGCTCCTTTTTTTCTCCAAACATACCTTTGCTGACTGTTCTATTTGAACTTCAGCCGTCCAAATCAGGCTTGTGTAGATGTTCTGTTACTTCTGACATTGGATTTTATGATGGGGACGCAGGCACGGTTTTCTTCTGCCTCAATCTTCCATGAAGGTCTTGTGGAACAGTGCACCACCACTCCTGAGTCTGCTAAATGTTCTTGCAGGTTTTTTGCAGTCAAATGGGGGCATTGATTTGTCTTTCTGACCAGCATACGAGCAGTTCTCTCCGAGAGTTTTATTGGTCTTCCAGATCTCATCTTGACCTCCACAGTTACCCTGAACTGCCATCTCTTAATTACATTTCTCACTGTGGAAACTGCAAGCTGACAACGCTTTGCTATCTTCTTGTAGCCTTCTCCTGCATTGTGGGCATTTCATGTTCAGAGTCTTATACAGCTGCTTAGAACAGTGGTTCCCAACCATTTTTCCTTGAAGCCCCCCTTGCCTGTGTCCAAGACAAGCAAGGCCCCCCAACCCCAACTCTTACCTGCATAGACGCACAAAAAGAATGAAGTGATTCATTACAATTTTTTTTTGCAAAAAATAAACAGCGGTTGTAGGTTTTTGTTCATATACTCTTATACACAAACACACACACACACACACACACACACACACACACACACTTTTGGGATTTAGTGAATTTCATGCCTACAAATTATTCTGCTAACCTCAGTGTAGACAAAATTGTGTGCACCCCCGCGATCTCTAGCACCTCCCCCCATGGGGGGCCTGGACCCCAGGTTGGGAACCACTGGCTTAGAAGAACCCGTGATTGTTGAGTGTCCACAAGTGTGTGCACTAGATTTGAAAGTCAGAGTATTTGTAAAGCTTTGGAATTGGCGCCAGCTGACATTTACTAATGACATTTACTAATGACAGCTGGTGCCATGATTCAGATTTTACAAGCTGATTAAGGTCTAAAATCTTGTAAAAAGAATCTGAGACTTTGAAACTCTTGGGGTGTCCAGACTTTTGCACAGTGCCCTAATAATTATATATATATATTCAATTTATGGCATAAAAAGTAACTATGCATCAATGTTTGCTGAAAATTTCCTAGAGCGACTGTGTTAACACCTGTTCAATGACAAAATCACCAAAATCTGTTATTTATCAAGGGGTGGCCACACACAAATATCTATATTTATATTTTTGTGTTCTGTGTGTAGTGTGCTTTTTTATATTATAGTGTTGTGGATTGCTTCATTCTGTTGTTTATTTTGTTTTTGTTTTTTGCTGCTCTTACATTTGTACTGTCCACTTTCTGCTGTAACAACATAAATTCCCCACTTTATCTTATCTTATCTCTCTCATCATAGATTTTGTGATCTCAGTGCCAGTTGTGATATAGAAAGCAACTATATTTTACATTTTTCTTGTGGTTTATTTTTTTATGTACAGTTTACCAACCTCTCTTCGTCCCTTAGTATAAAGACTGAAAAGATGGATACATGTAAATGCATTAGGTTTCTGTGGTGTCACAAAAACAGTTGCTTCAAAATGGGCTGCATCAGAAGACCATAAGACTTGTGTTTATATATATAACAATGTTTATATACAGCATCAAAATCTTTCTTTCAAATTTCAGTCATGATATGGCTCTATAAGAAACTCGATCCAAGACTTTGATTATTACATTATCTAACTTACACATTGCTCACTGTCTGCTAGTCTACATCATCTCACCTGCAAGACCCTTTTGTGTGGCCACTGCTGTCGGAGCATCATTAAAATTGCAAACACATCACGGTGTGCTGTCTGTCACTATGTGCTGTCTGTCAGTATTAATGACCAAAGTCCAATTCTTAAATACCTGTCCTCTTTTAATTATCCCCGTTCATATCTTTTAAAGATCAGATTCCCGCCTCTAAACACAGGGCCAGCTTTCCGGGCAGTCTCATCTGTCAGCGCAAATATCATCACTGTATTTCTTCACCGCTGACCGTGACAGGCCCCACTTTAAGCCTTTATCTGCCTCTCCATCCTTTCTTCCACCACAAAGATCCCCTCTTTTTTTCCATTGCCCCGCTGCTGTATCCGCTTTCTACACGTGGCAAATGATTGCCTGGGTAAAGGTATTTTCTGTTTCAATCTCCCATTTTCCCAAGGGGGAACAAAAGGGACAAGCTCAGTGCAGCTGGTTTCACTGAGAAAATGGCTCAGAATTGCCTCATTCCTTGGCAGATTAGTGATTGCATACAATCCTGGCCTAAGTGCTATTGTGCGCCACAATTTGGCCATTATACTTTGTCTTTTCCCATTTAGAGCATCCCCCCCAACCAATTAAATTAATACAGCCTTCCAATACCTGCTCCCAATTAAATGTGGGCGGTATTACCTGCCTTGATGCTGCTGACCATGAATTCTTACTACTTACCCGTATTCATTAGGCCTATTCATACTGAAGGGCCTGATGACAAGGATTCAAGGCTCAACCACTTCTACAGCCCCCCCACAACCTCCTTCACCTCTACACCCCTTCAACCCAACCCTTTGCTGTCCTTCACTCCTAAAACTCCAAGTCTTGGCTGGGTGGGGAAAAAGACACGGGGAGTATCAGCCACTGACACTCGTTTTTTTGTTCTCCTGGATATTTTTTCCCCCCCCCGCCTGCTTCTGGCTTTGTTTCACAGGTAGCCAGTAGCCCCCCCTACTTTTCCCAGCTTATTGTGTTTTTTTCTTTCCTTTCTTTCTTCACCCGTGCAGTTCACTTGGCAGCGCCCGAAAAGCCTGCGCCTCACAAAATGGAGGCCTCTTCAGGCCACTGAGTCGATTGACAAACTCAGGGTGTTAAAAGTCGACAAAAGGCAGGCGGGGAGTGCCGTCAGGCATGCTTGGGGAAGCTGTCAGTCACATGGCCCTGCGAGCACAACCTCAACATGCTAGTCAGCTTCAGAATGAGATGCTGTTTAACCCTTCTCTTAAACACAGGAGTTGGTTTAATTTGCTTCCGTCTGACACATTTTAACCCCTTGAACCTTGGACTCATTATTAATTTTAACAGTTCAGTTACTGATAGAACTAAGGTGTAGGTTATGTAGTTATGAGAGTGAGCAGGTGCTAGAAGGCCCAAGTGCAAGACTTTAATTAGAGTTTTAGAAAGAAAAGAATACATTAAAACTGCCAACAGAAAAAGTAAAGAAAACTTAGCTAATGCTTGTTGTAACCAAGCAAAGGGAAATACTACAAATACAGTTTTCTTTACTTTTCTTTACAGTTTGGAAACATAAGACCATCCTATGTACACAAATAGCATTTGTATATGTCCCATATCTGGTCATGTGTACCGTATCAGGGCCCATATCAGGTCATACAGGACAATGTGTGAATATGTGTGTGTTTATAAATAAATATATATATATATATATATATATATATATATAAGAGAGAAAGAGAGAAACATCTCCTGGCTGTCTTTATTAGTTAATACACTCATATGACCTGTTGAGCCATAAAGTGCATAACATCACCAGGCACAAAAAGAAGCTCTGCCTCAACCTTGTGAAATAAAACATTCATCAGGACAGTATGCCTTTCATCCGAAACGATCAGGAACTCCCGAAGCAGTTGTTGTTTGTGTTTGGTTTTTTTTCTCTCCTTCTACCCATAAATCAAAGCCAGTTGACCATGACTTACATCCATGTCTGAATTAGAGGGAAATAGGATTCATGTGAATTGACTGGAGGACGTTAAGACATTTTTACTACATGAAAAAGGATGCCCATACTGAAAAAAGAACCTTCAGCCTGCGAGCCCCTCAAACAAGCCCCCCCCACCTCCTCCTCAACCCACTCCACAGCCTCTGAAGAGAGATACAATAGTCCTGCTTTTTCAGGAGAGAGGAAGGAACGAGGGGGAAAGATAAAGAAAAAGGAGAAGAAGAACGAGAAAAAAAAAACCCCAGAAAATAGAGTAAATGCAGACCACATGTCTTCATTAGGAGAAATGTAGAATTTGAGCTGGTGAGCTTTCCAGAGCTAGGCACTGGGCGAAAAGGGCCACGGGTGAAACGGAGCGAGCTTTGTTTACAGTGTTCTCTCTCTCTCTCTCTCTCTCTCTCTCTCTCTCTCTCTGAAAAAGAGTCCGTATCAGATCGGGTTCCATCGGGAAATGGGTGACCAGAAGGTTCCTCGGGCATCGGAAATCTCCCCACACATGCTCATTCTCTCCTGGAAAGGACACTGCCTGGCTATTCGGTTTACTTTAACTAAACAAAAAGAAAAAAAACAACAAAAAAGAAATATCTTATGCTACACTTTGCATACCAAATTTTACACAATATTTTGAAAAAAATATTTCCCTTTAATAAAAATGTTTCAGAATCACGTAACCCCATTGAGCTTATGTCTTATTAATCAGGTTTCAATCTAAAGACATCTATTATGAGTCATTTGATTGCTGTGAGGCCAGTATGTAATGCTATGTAGTGATGAGAGAATTGCAGTATAACTGCAATTACATTTTTTTTATTTTGAGGAACACCCTGTCACACAGTGGCAACACTTCTGGCAACACAACCATGACACCTTGATGACTGCGTTTGATCTACTTTTGGGAGAAAATATGCAAATTAATAAATAATTTAGGCAAAATAACTTGTCACACCCAGGCAAATACTTTGAAGAACATGACACTTTCTAAAATACATTCATCCTACATTTAACCTACTGAAGTTTTTTTTTGTCTTAATTAATTTTAAAGTAAGAATGAAGGAAATTAATATAGAACAAGGTTACATATCTCCAAAATATTGTAATATATTTTATACCGAAAATATTTGGGTTTTTTAAACTCAATTAGATCCAGACATGATCATCATCATCATCATCATAATCATCATCATCATCATCATCATCATCGTCATCATCATCATCATCATCATCATCATAATCATCGTCATCATCATCATCATTATTATTATTATTATTATTATTATTATTATTGTTATTATTATTATTATTATTATTATTATTATTATTGTTGTTGTTATTATTATTATTATTATTATTATTATTATTATTATTATTATGAGTAATAGTAGTAGAAGCAGTAGTATATAATACTATAACAGTTCTTCTTCTTCTTCTTCTTCATCATCATCATCATCATCATCATCATCATCATCATCATCATCATCATCATCATCATCATCATCATCATCATC
>JBBPDC010000109.1:1053806-1073109 GCA_037974485.1 Hemigrammopetersius urotaenia | reverse complement strand
GAGAGAGAGAGAGAGAGAGAGAGAGAGAGAGAGAGAGAGAGAGAGAGAGAGAGAGAGAGAGAGAGAGAGAGAAAATTCCACCTCATTGTGTTTCTGTAATTGTCATGGGCTTTGAAAATGGTCCAGCTCAGTACTGCAGCAATTATGGGCCGGGGGCTGGAGATGACACCATATACTTTTAACATCAGATCACTTTTACACTGTAAAACTGACCCTGACAAAAAGTGGACCCAATGGTATCATAACAGTGACAAGTGGGTGTAGTTTCCATTGGGTAAAGATACAGAAGGATTATTATTACTGTAACCTTACATTGGATCTTATGCATTGTTATATCTGTGCCATCAAATACAATATTGAAGATAGTATAGTGTTAAATATAAAATTGAAATCACTTCACTGGAGTTATTCCATAAATGAACCACTTTCGGTTCCTTATTGAACCTTTCAGTATGAAGAAATTCCACTGGTAGTGGGGCAGTATGGCCACATGTGTTTACTTTTTATGTTTCACTTCAGTAGTTTATACTATTTTGTATATATTTTTATTATATTCATTTTTTTTTACTTATGTTATTTATGTTAATAATTGGATGATGCAAGTTAATCTATTTATTGTCTCCTTTGTCTGACATATTCATTTATTCAATAAATATTCAACAAATGATTGTTGGTTGATTGACCTATTGGCCTATTGATGGTACTTCAGAAGAATTTAACAATAGACTACACTGGGTTCCAACGCTTGATTAAATTTATTTGTAAACCTGTAGAAATAAACTTCTCTCTGAAGCTGACGCAAGTTCATCAAGTCTGTATTTCCGCATTTTATAAATGTTTATGTATTGTTCTGTAGAATCATGTTAACAAAGAATTAACTTCACAGAAATAGTCAGCGCTACTGAAACAACTCAAGTGCTCCTGCACTACAGCAAAAAAAAAACACACACACACACACGCGCACACACACATGTAATGTACAATGTAAGACAGGCTGATGTGACAGAGCATATCAATAAAAAAAATAAATAAGGGAAACAGTGTTTTTCCCCTTCACTTTCACGAGAGGCAATCTTTAGATCTAGAGTTCCAATCTGTCATGCTGCCTCCCAAAGTACATGTTCATTTATGGCTGTTATTATTGTGTCATGTTGCCTGAATTGATAACACGACACAACTTGTCTACAGAAATGTCTTGCTGCCAGAGCGATCGTGAGGTCAACAGCGTTAACTACGGCAAAATGAAGCACATGGGAGAGATGTCAGTTTGTCATTTCAGATGTGTGCTATTTCATTAAACTAAAAAAGCATCGGCAATAATAGTAATAATAATAACACAGCAAAAATGCTCTACTAACAATTAACACCTCTAATTCTGCAACTCATCTGAATCTCAGGCACAGCTGTGCAGAAAAGCTTCATTTTCGGGATGTCTTTGGATGTATTTATGTGTCTATGAAAAAAAAGTACAGGGCTTGTGTGTTCCAGCTGGCTGGTAAGTTTGAAGGCACAGTTAATTTTCTGTCTTTTGGATGGGGTTGAGGTCAGGGTTCTGTGCTGCCCAGTCAAGTTCTTCCACACCAAACTCATCCAACCATGTTTTTATAGACCATGCTTTGTGAACTGGGGCACAGTCATGTTGGGAAAAAAGGCCACAAAAGCCTTAAGATTGCTCTTCACTGGAAGTCAGGGGCCTAAGCGCATCATGGGGTAATCCTAGCTAGTGGGTGGTATAGGACAGTACTAAATTGAGGAGAAAATTGGAAGGGAAAAATTCCACCCCAAAAAATGTGCTTCATGTGGTAACTCCAGTAAATACTTGTGTGCTTGTAACTGGGGTGTCCCATTAAGTGAGAATGTTCAGCAAAAGAGGGAAACTACTTCCATTTACGTTTACAGCATTTAGCAGACGCTCTTATCCAGAGCGATGTACTCAAGTCTACACATATATACATACATACATTCATACATACATACATACATACATACCAGGACAAAAATGCTGAAAACAAGCCCTGGTTTACAGATTTTCTCCCCAGAGCTTTCGAGTGGGATCACGTGTCACAGATAAATTGAATGGAACCACGCCCACACGGCAGAACCGGTACATGTTTCTGACCGTTACTGAACCCATCGTTACATTTGAGTAAATTATTTCACTCAAAGTGCAATTCAGCATTAAATACTTATTCTCCCCACTTTACCTGACATCCCACTTTTGTTGTGTTCCCACTCCATTTATGGCTAGAATACCAACGAGAAACACAGTCTTTACTCAGTCTATTGATGTAAATCTAAACATATGTGGTCAACGTGGTGTTCCAATTGTCCCATGAAAGAGTTTTAGGCCTTAAAGCCTGGCATAACACATTGAAATTGGAACACATCTGTATTGTTTTGTATAGGCTGGTATTCTGAATAGTTGTATGTAATGGATTTGAACAATGCATGGTGGGTATTGTAGAGAGAGTACACTGATGGATGAAAATGCATTCTGTCAAGGAGGCTGAGGACGCACTGTTGCACTACAGAATATGACATAACATAACAAAAAACATTTTAAAAACATTTTTTTGGAAATCCCAAGTGAGTTTATATAAGCATATTTCACTGATCCGTGTCCAAAGCTTACAAGAGGCCTAATAGCAGTTAATTTCAGCAGTTCAAGTTCTGAAACTGTACCTAGTGTGTGTGTCTGTGTGTGTTTGAGAGAGAGAGAGAGAGTGAGAGAGTAAGGACAGTCATTATTATCATGGCTCGTTAGCTTATGGTGTTAATCATGGATTTTCCGTGGTGCTTCTCCCTGAATGGACGGGGGCAAACCTCTATCCCGATGTGTACGTCTGTAAGTGGGGGTGCTTAGCTGCTTCTCTGTGGGGACTGTCTTTCCCCCTGTTTGAGGCAGCCTCCATTACTTCAGCCTTAATTACACTGAGGCCGGCTGGGCGGATACCACTGCCAGCGCGTCCCCCAAGGAGTGCATTCTCAGGCAAGCCTCTCAGCACACGTACACACACACTGATGCACACACACACACACACATACGTACACAAATTCTGTGTTCACATTACACTGCATATTATTGTCACTCTAATGGCCCTTGTCAAACACTGTAGTCACAAAACTATTACTCCTATTTGGTGCGTTCCGGACATCTTTGGCAACTAGTACATTTCCTACATGAACAACACATCTGCTTGAATGGACCAAACTCATTCTGTATTTCAGCTATTTCAAGTTTCTTCCTCAAAAATATTTTTACAGGTGCCAAATCATGCAAATCCAGTTAAAGTATACCAAGAAACTGCTAATTCTGAGCTAAAATCGAAAGAACATTGGTGCTTTAAGGTGTATATAGAAATGAAATGTATGTCCTTGAATATCATAACATCACATATGTCCACGTGTTTACACTGGATGTTGATGACAGTGACATGTATGCGCACTGTAGAAGAAAAAAAGAATAGAAAGATGAATTCTGATTGTTCTTATCAAGGTCACATAGTCCTGAAAGACTCATCATTTGTGTCACTTTAATGTGAATGTACCTTTGGGGCCTGGAGGGTCATATTGTACTTTTTGTGGATTAACATTGTTCTTTTATGCAGGAAATCAGAGTAGGTTATACAGTTGTAATGGAGGAAGTACATATCTTCAGTACTTTAATGTATCTTTAACACATTCTAACTATACTATCTTGGAGCAACTTAAAAATGTATTTAAATTGTAATCATGTGATAAAATAAGTAAACAATACGATAAGTATACGATAAATACGATTAAATGTATTAAGTTTTGTTTTAGAAATGTGTTGTTTTATTATACTTGGAATATGTAATTAGTTCACTACGTTCTTTAGAGTAAACTGCTACTTATACATACACTAACATTATTGCACCCCACTCTATCAAGCCATTTGGCGATTTTAATAGTGGATTCAGGGACAAAACCTTCCAACCCCCAACTGAGAAACAAATTAGATTTGGGGATACTGTAGTAGACCTAATTTCTCAAACACCAAAAGCATGGGGCAGGCTAGAGTAAATCCTCTGCGGAGCAGTGATATTTGAAGTCAGCTGAAGCTATTTTTCAGAGCAGCCCTTGATTGCAGTACCTTTGGAGGAGCATTGCGGTGATCCATGGGAACTGGAAAGGCCCGCCAAGGCAGGACAGGCAGGCGCTCGCTAGCGGTGACCGACTTTAATCAGCTAATTACAGTGATGTATGTAGTCTGCTATTCCTCGGCTAAAAAAGTACAGTATATTTAACATGTGTAAAGTGCTCCCCATGCACCACCTCTGTCTTCTTGATTAATGTAAATTTAATTAGGCACAATGCCAATTAAGCATTAAATAATGACTAGGTGTGCAAAGATAATAGCACACCTTGGGTGAAATGATACTTTCACTAAGCCTCTGTTTTCTTACCGTGCACTGAAGCCGCAATGGTTGACAAAACAATAAACAACACAAGCTGTATATTCAGAGTACCCTGGCCGTTCGTTCAGGACAACATATTGAGCAGTGCTTTGTTAGGAATATTTACAAAAAATCTACAAAATATGAAGGTCCAGCTAAGAATCTTTGGGCTTTTTCACAAACCTTTTGAAGACAATGGGGAATTTTTAACAAAGAGGGTGTTTTGTGGTCTAGTGGTGGGCAATGAGAAAAACCACAATATTTAAAGAATGGACAAAAATGTGCCATATTTTAAAAAAGTGCCACATACTATAATGATGAATTAATTTTATTCAGTTTTTCCTCACAAAAACAGATTAACATGACTCAGTTTGTAAAAATGTAGTTAGTGTTTTTCAGGTACTTGCAGTGTTATGGTATGCTCAAAAGTGTCATTTATCATAAATACAGCCATACAGTTCATAGCCATACTGTTTTATTTGATCTCAATTTTGTAGACAGCGATTTTTTGAAGAACCATTCATATAATGATTTATGGAAGTTCTTCTACTGTAAAGCACTGTTTCTGGCAGTCTTACACAAGAGTGTGAGGGGTCTGAAAAAGAGGCAACATTATTTCAAAGAAACATTAGCGAAGGTCACCTTAACCTCAGACCAAAACCTGACCCTCCTAAGCATAAATCTGTTTTTCCACACGTATTTAATTCAAAATTTAAACATCTAGGCATAATCTATAGGAGGCTATTTAAATAAAGTTGGATCCCTGTGTTTTATATTTAGAGCTGACCTTTGATTTCCATTGCTGTAATTTCTCCTAAAGAGTCGCATTTGGTGAATTTTTGGCTCAGAGCTCTAAAGATCGGTCCTGTCTGATCAGCCCATCAATCGCTGCCATGTAACGTTTAGGCATCAACAACTATGTGTCAAATGTCCCTACTTACCATCCCCTGATATGGGAATAAAAAGTGTTTAGTCGTTGATTAATGATGCCTGCACGGAAGTTGCCTGTATGTGGGCACCAGTGACAAATAAATCTATCAATCTCTGTTCAGTCTGTATGGTCCCCCACCATTACCATGAACTGCAACCTAAGCAGTATCAGACATAAGAGACAGGAGAGACAGCAGTCTGTTAGCAGCTGGGGTGTTTTTTTGTATAAATAACAGATGCTTGACAAGGTCTGAAATTTTTTGTCATGTTTTTGCCTTTAAAAGACTACAGGTTTTAGAATATATAAAGTCTAGCATGGGTTTTGTCCCAGTACCCTGTAAACACTTCAAAAGAAAAGGACCTTGAATAGTATTAAAGCATACTTTAATATGTTTAATTTGAAGAATGCATTCTGAATAAGGAGATGGTGGGAGAGGGCAAGCCAGGGGTAGACAGGTTCACCAGTGAATGTTGTTGCCAGAATTATAGAAACCTGTAACTGTCAATATTATAATATGCACAGTGTCGTTACAGTTCACAAGCCTGATTCAGTAACAAAAAACTGTCAGTTTGGGACTTTTTGTAACTAGTCCATTTTTATGCACTGTACTAGTCAAACAAGAGAATGATGTGAAGGGATCCTCATTTTTTTTATAATATAGTCAGCCAAACCAAAAATGTCTGCCATGCTGAACAACCTCTTTAAACAAACAGCCTTGCAGGTTTCTTATTTGGATCACTGAAGATCATTGCTCTATCACAATACTCATACCTGCAGCTGTTTTTTTTTAATATTACACTTTTTAAATGAGTTAATGTCCAGATATGAACTTGAGGTGGAAGCTGATGATATGGCTAATAGAATTCAATTCAATTCGATCCAATTTTATTTATATTGCGCTTTTAACAACCAAGTTCTCACAAAGCAGCTTTCCAGGCCCAAGCCCCAGTGAGTGAGCAGAATCAAGGAAAAACTCCCTTGGCTGGAGGAAATCTCGGGAGGAACCGAGACTCAAAAAGGGAACCCATCCTCCTCAGGCCAACCCGGAGAGACATAGAAAAGAGAGTCGTTATGGTGTAGAATAACAAGAGAATGCCTTCATGAATAAGAGTGGTGACAGAGTTGGAACCACTATAGCCAAGTTTCCATCTAGTTTTTTGCGACAAACAGAATATCCGTAAAAAAAATGTGCGAAATTTGCTGTCCCCAGCCTGTTTCCATCCAGCTGGCTTTTTATCGATAAAATGGTGAGTGTGATGACGTCACCCTCCCCAAAACGAACCGTCGCATAAGTTTTGGTGTATCGCAAAAAAATCTGCCCTTGAGCTGTTTCCATACATTATTTTGTGTTTGTCGCAAATTTTCTACATGACACCCCCCTCCGCTAAACAAAGAAAAAAATGATGGAGAGATTATTCAGGCAGTTTTTTTTATTTGCCAGCTCACTGTTATTTCAGTTTCACAAATAATAGGAATTGTACAAAATAGACGACAGCAGAATGACGTTTGTCTGATAGCCCCAGAGCTCGAAGAAAGTACTCCAGTGAGACGAAACCCATGGGTTTGGGAGAGACCACGGAATAAGACCTTCTGGGAGGAGGTGGTGGAGAGACACTTCACAGAAAATCTCTGGCTGCAGCAGTTTAGAGCGACACGGCCGACTTTTGAGATGCTGTGGATTCATCAGTCCTGATGTTGCGCCCATCACCGGTTCCAACCCAAAAGCGGATTATATCATGTGACACATTTATTTGCGTTAAAGTGTGTTTCCAAAGTAGTTTTTGCGACATCTGAAGTATCGATATAGAATTTATGCGCTTAAGTTAAACGGAAAAATATTATGTCCACCTTTACAAAATTGTATCGATAATCAGCTAGATCGGTAAAAAAAAGATTTTTTCGCAAAAACTCCTTGGATGCAAACCTGGCTAATGTGTCCATAGAGGTAAATTAGTTGGAAGAGAAACTGAGAGTCTGTAGTCCATAAAACAACAGGATCAGGAGCAACAATCTCCACTGGAGCTTTAACAGCAGTTGCCCCTGTCTGGGGTAACACATGTGTGGAATTGTGAGCTGCCGAAACCAGTCGAGGGCATTTTGGCACGGGACCCCAGCGATTGCAGGCCCCATGGTGATCAGTCGGGCTGGACAAGTGTGCAGCAGGTCCCCTCAGACAGAGAACATTAGATTCTTCTCAAAATGATGCTGCAGTCTGACAGATTATTTCTCCCACTCTTCTCTGAACTTTCTCATTCATTTTACATCATTCACTCTTTTAACGTCAGCAGTAAGGCCGTCTTTTGATTACCCAGTGAATAAATGGTTACCAAAGGAGTAAACTGGGCTGCATTTGTTTTGTGTGGAAAATGCAGACTGGACTTCCTGACTGTAGGAAGTCCAGTCTGCATTTTGAGACCCTGCTAGTTTGATTGAAAAATTTACAAAGAGTTTTTGTGGGCAAATTATGAAATATCACTGCCAGAGGAATTAGGCAATGGGAAAAACCAATGCCTAGAAAATAATTTATACAGCAACATTAGAACAAAACTGGACTAGAAGTGTAAATAATGAAATGACATATATTTAAACAATAATTTGTCCAAACTGTGTCAATTTGCAAAGTTAACAGTTGCAGCAATAGTATCTTGTAGTATCTTGAAGCCTGATTTTTTTTTAAACCTGCAGTTTTGCTCATAATTAAGATTACTTAACATGTCAAAGTGTTGGAGGCAAGAGCATAATGGTTTAGACCTCCAGCGTGCATGATACCAATAGCTAGACCAGTAGCTGTCTTTTCTTGTTAGTTAAAGTAGCCTTGGACCTCCAGTCCAGGCCAGTCAATTTAGATATATCACTTTAGAAATAAAGAATAACTGACTATATAGTATTATGCATGCATTCCCATGAATTGAGCTTCAGCAGCTGAGGGAGGTAATGACAGAGCCCCACTGTTCAGTGCTCATGTGCGATTAGACGTGGCCTCTGATCATATTTGAAACGACATGAAAATGTATGTTTTAAACAAGGCACTTCTGAAAAAAAAAAGAAAAAAAGAATATGTTAAAAGGTCTGCCTCACTTCTAATGGAGGGGGCGAATTCAATAAACCCAAAGCTGTTATTCAATTAAACATTTACTGGCAAAATTCAATTAAGTAATAATGACTAATTCAGGAGCGCCACTGAAATACATTGCCCACATACAGCTCACCCAGCCATCCAATGTCATTTTCAATTTAATATCTTGCTCCTCTTTTTCCCTCCGTTCGGCACATTATTTATGGGGTTAGAAGCAGTGAGTGGGACTCTGATAATAATCAGTACAATCAACACACTACGCCCCCCCCCCCCTCGGAAGCCTGTAAACAATTGAATGTGTATTGCACTGAACTCATCAGCCACTGTAAACTTTGACCTGAGGCAAGCCATCGCCAGGTTTCTGATGGTAAAAACCAGGATAAACCATGACTTTGTGGAGAATTTCTTTACCACAGAAAATGTTGTTTAAGGACATTAACATTTCCTTAAATGAGACTATGCAGTGAAACAGCCAGATCCTTGAGCAGTCCTACTACGCACCTTCATGCTCAAAATGTGCACTTTTGTGACATTCTAAAGTACCAAATTTCAGCACACGGTTGATGGACTCAGACAGCTGATAAAGCCATTATCTAGGAAGGGCGACTTTTAACCTCCCTGTAATACATTTGGCAAAGCAGATTGTTGGCCAAACAGATCAGTTAGATTTCACCGTACTCACTGTACTTCATTTATATGAAATTGAGGAAATGCCCCCCAGTAACCATGTCGCATACTCCCATAGGAACTAAATGGTCACTTCTTTGTCATTTCCAAATGTGAAGGATGACCTAAAATTGCTTTATTTTATTTAAATAACTTAAAAATAAATGTTACTATTCATCAAATTCAAATTAATAGTAAACCATACATCAGACATTCAATAGAATTATACAATAAAAACAGTAAAACAAACAACTGGATACTGGAAACAACTGAACACATGATAATTCTTCAACTTTACAAGCCTGTGATTACCATATAAACGCACCTTAACACTTCAAACCATTCTACCTGAACGATGGTTTGAAAATTAGCTGATTAGTAGAATCAAGTGAGTTATAGCAAGAAAAGTACCAAAATATTAAGAGCGAAACCACTGCTTTAAAGGAAACTAATAAGATCTTGAAGAAGGAAATCGGTGCTTATCTTTAATCAGCAACCATCCTCTTATGGGCAAAGCATGGTCTCCAACACCTCTGTGCTTTTATAAAAATATCCACTTCATTCTGCGGAGAGCGATTGGTGGGGAATGCCAATGGCCTCATTACTTGTCCCGGCACATTGTAGCTGGAAATTGCTTCTTTCAGGTTTTGTTTGCGCTGGCAATTACAATAAACTCTCTGCTTGACACGTTGTTTGCACAGATGTAGAGCATTAATAAACATGAGCACTAATCTGAATTATTGAACTGCTTGCCGTAATTCCAGCGATGGATTTGCCCGCCTCTGACGCGGGACTGTCGATGAGTGAGGGGAGATGGTCGGGCTCCCCAGGACCAAGAGGAGGTATAGGGCCTTATCACACCTGAAATCTTTTCATTAAATGTGCAGGCGTGGGCCAAGGCCCCGCTGGTATTTCCCCAGCACTGCTTCGAAGACTTTACACTAACCACACACACTACCACTCACAAACTTACTCAACGGAGTGACATTTGCTCTGTACTTGTCTGTCAGGATAGGCAAAGACTGTCTTGGAGGTAAAAGTTATATAAGAGTTGAGCTTTTTTGCAAAAACATGGCAAAATGGTTATTTCTTGTGCCTTTTAAAACCAGGGGTAATTGTAATACTCCAGAAAAATACAACTCAGTTGTCTAGCTCAATACTGCTATTTCACTCTTCTATACACAAGTGGTTCAGTTCATATTAATTGCCAGGTTTAGTGGTAGTGGGACTACCAAACTGTGCCGGTCACCAGCCCTTCAGGATTCCTGCATTAGCATCATGTAAGATAGGTTCTTTAGAGGCTTCCTGTAACATTGGCAGCATGTCCACATGGATTAGGTATACACATGTAAGTATGTGAAGTATGGCACAGATGATTTCACTGTTCTCATGCAGTCTGTGTTATCAATTCACAAACTTTATCATGACTCCATTATTTCTCTGTGTCCGTTTAACCTTGAGCCATGTGGGCATCAATTATGGAGTGGGGCCAGTTTGTGTGATATGGTCTAGTCTTAGAACATTCAACATTAAATTTGGGTGAATTATGAAGGAATACTGTGCTCATATCCTGATGATGCATCTGTGTACATCTAGCTCTCAGAATTAATAACATTCCCTATAAGATGAACTTACACTTTACTTATATGTTTTACTTATAAGTTCCTATGTTCCAGTGGCTCCCTTTGACAGTGTTAGACTCAGTTCTCTGAGTTCTCTTTCTTGAAATCTAACACACCTAAGACGTGTTTATTTTGTTTATTCTGAGTTTCTAATCTGTCATGTTTCAGTCTTCTTATGCTCTTTTAAATAGGTTTGACTGATTACATGCATCCCTGTGTTGTTGCTTGGTTGGGAGTGGTCCACCATCCAAAAACATCCAGCCAACAGTGGCTCTATTGTCAGAAACTGACTGATGATGTGCTAGAGGATGGCAAACACTGCGTCAACCAATGTGTTACACTCCATAAAAACAAAGCTAATAGGTATTTCTCAAAAAGTGACCTGGGAATCTGCAGGTTTTTTGATTCTCTGTGTCACACTTCAAGCTGGGCACATACACCTTCATTCGGGTCTACTCCATGACACTCTGTACTTGTTACTGGTGTCTGTAAGCACTAGAGTGGGATGGAGAGAGTGAGAAAATGAGAGTGAGAGAGAGGAAGAGAAAACTGTGCATCGCACATCTGCATGGCTGCAAATGAATACAGTAGACTGGTGTTAATTCAGTCCAGCACCCAACAAACGCCGCTTAATGCAGCCGCTTGCTGCGGAAGCTGTGACCACCACATTTAAACCTATAATGCACCTACACCCTTCTTTTTCTCTCACTTTCATGTGCATGCCATTTACAAATCATTTATTCGGTTGGAAATCTGCCTTGATGAAACACAAACACTTTGCAGTATCAGATCGCATATTCTCTGAAAATGTCATCAAATATGCAAGTTAATTAGGTACGCCTACCTTGTACTTAAACTCAGTGGCCCCTTTGTCAGAAACAAGCATATAAGTGCATTCTGTCTGTGGCGGCACAATTTACCAGTTCGTTCTGCTCCACCAATGGAAAAGGATCCATCGAATGCCAGCAATGTTCTCAGTGCAATTTTAGTGTCTATTTAATGAGGGTTTTAGAATTGGAGAAGCGCAAATATCTTCAATGATCTTGTGGTCAAAAAGTGATAAAAAGCTAGAGCAGGGGCTAGCTTTTATTTCAGAAGGTGTAGGTTTTATTTCAGAGCAAGTGGGAACATACCTGGACAAGTAGAAACGTGTTTAATTAATAATGTTCAGTCTTCAGACAACTGACCATGATCCTGTGTTTCTGCTTTTGAAATAAAATCTTGGCAAAACCTTTTCAACAGTAATTTCCCACTTCTTATTCTGGAGATAAGGATTTAAAACATTGTAGTACACCTGCATCATTACAAATAGCCCCCATTGTCAGTTTAATAAAGTACCTGAATGGGCAGAGCACTTAATTTGAAAGCACATAAGATACTGCTTCTGTTCAGCCTATGACATGAAGCCCCTTTCTGAGATACTGTCCAGTTACAGCATAGCTATGCTGCGATGCATAGCATAAACCCGTTCGACAACTTTACTTATTTCCTAAACCAAAGACTAAATGAAAAGTGTATGTGCCAGATTAAATAGACCTCATAAAATTCAAGGTAAATTAGCTTCCCAAACTTTCTAGCTAATAAACAAAGTGTTTACAGACAATATGCTAGATTAAGGAAATGTAGGTTGGCACAAGGAGTTCAGATTAGGGTCGTGTAGGGATTAAGCCTAGTCCTGGATTACATTTTCATTTCAATGGAGAGTCTCCATTCACAATGCTGTGTAGTATACAGTAGTCCATGGCCTTCAGAGTCACAAATCATCCTCACCATTGAAAACAGCTGATAAAAAAAGCTTGCCAGACATAGCAATGGTATCCAAAGAAGATTTGATTTAGTTTGTTTTATTATTGGAAGCTTTTGGTGTATACCTATGCAATAATGCCACCAATATTACCCTGATGCTAGTGCCGGCTAGAGGATCAGTGACAAGCTGTGTGTGGCAAGAGATGATCTATAATATCTAAAGACAAGGTGTACCAACGAGGTACACATTTTAGACCTCCAGCACACCACCACTGGGTCCCTGAGCAAGACCCTTAACCCCAAGTTGCTCCAGGGAGACTGTGCCCTGTAGTTAGGGAATGGAAGTCGCTTTGGATAAAAGCGTCTACTAAATGCCGTAAATGTAAATGTAAATGTAGACTGTTGGACCACAAGTCCAGTGTTATTTAATCTTAGACCTTGCAGATTCACTGCATGAGTTTGTAATATTGCATGTGTAGAATACTGTATCACATCATATGTAAATGATATTCCTCAGAGCTTGTTGATATTCCTCAGTCTCATATTCAAACCAGTAAAAATTGATATAATATCACATGACTAATGACACAAGCTTAAGTCAGAAGCCAGGCCCTCTCTTGCTCTCTCTTGCTCTCTCTCTCTCTCTCTCTCTCTCTCTCTCTCTCTCTCTCTCTCTCTCTCTATGTTGTAGTAATTGTAGGCGCCTGTTCAGCAGTCACAATGCCTAACTGTAATCAAAGACCAGACAAAAGGCCTCTTTTATTCTCTGGCTGGTTTTGTGTACATTATTATACGTTTCCATTTCAGTCGCGTGTCTTAAAGTCGGCGGCCCCAGTGCCGTAATTTCGCATTGAATAAGATACTGGTGATCAAAGTCACCAGGAGTTCTTTTGATTCCGTTGGAATAGCCATGCCTCCGTTATGCCTTTTGAACATCTTAGGCTTCTTTAAAAAGGGGGAGAGAGAAAGAGAGAGAGAGAGAGAGAGAGAAAGAGTGAGAGAGAGAAAGAGAGAGAGAGAGAGAGAGAGAGAGAGAGAGAGAGAGAGAAAAGTAGCTTCTCTTGAATTCCTCTTGTAGATATTCCCACCGCTCCACGCACACTAAGCCCAGTCCAGAACACTGTGAGGATTTCTCTTTTTTCAGAAGTCTGAGAGTAGTCTGTGCTTTCCTCTGCTGCTGCCCTGTCTGACTCAAAAGCATCTTAATGCAAAATGTCTTCATAGCAGTGGGGCATTAAGTACCCACTCTTTTTAATGCACACCAGTCGCTTACATTAATAGAAACCCCTGCTTTGTACTTCTACTCTCTGGACATTAAACATATAGGTTTTTCAACATGGGCTGTAATGTGACCTTATAAGACTATATTCACATTACAAGCAAAATGTCTTAATTCCATGTTGGGTTCGATTCCAAGCCAGAGTGTGCAAGGGTCCTCTCTCTTTTTACTGCATGGGTTTGCCCCAGAGACTCCAGTATCATCTCACAGTCCAAAGACTTAGGGTGAAACAGAGATGCTAAATTGTTCCTGGGTGTTTTCAGTGCACGCTGTCACTAGTAGCTCATTAAAAAAAGTGAAGAAAGTCAGTCAGTAGTGCAATTACTACACTGTTAATCAACACTTCAATAGTAATTGTATTTTAACGTGATTGGAAGATTTGAAGTCATTGTTGTGCATACAGTCTTGTTTGGTGGATAAAACTGTCATTTTTCTGTCGTTTTTCAGCACTGGGACAAAAAAAAAATCAAATTCCTGTCGATATCAAATGTAAACTGATATGAATTTATGTAACCGTGTGATTAATTATGAAATTACATTCCAAATGAATTGCAATAATAACACTATATGGGTCCAAAGTACAACATACTCACAAAAGGCCTTGCACAGAGGCACAGCAGTGTGACATCATTACCACTTAGCCCCAGACTGAATGCCACAGACCCAAGAGAGAGTGTTAATGTGCACTGCTGCAGCGCTAGGAATAGCCCTACATCCGCGTTCTTTCCACCAGTGTAAAACACTAATTAATGGTTATACAGTCACTGTAATGGGTGTTGATGACCTTACATTGCCTTTTTTTTTGAAGGTGGCGGTATTTAAACAGTCACTGAAACACAGTGTGACTGGTTTCACACCACATCAGACGCTGGATTCGATTAACTCGCACCAATATTTACTCTGCAGCAGGCCACAGTGGCTCATTGCACTCCTATGGATTTTTCCTGCTCCTTTTGTTTACCGTTGTAACTTAATACACGCATTAGAAGTTATTTGCTTGCACCTGGCTAAGTCATTTCCGCACCGTGTGATTCCTAAAAGATCCTCATTAAAATAATGAGAGTGTTTCTGCTGATCGGCAAAACGTGACACCAGTTTGCCTCCATGTTCAAGTGGCTCCTAAAATGACAAAAAAGAAATAAATGAACACCATAAGAAATAGTAATATGTTTGTATGTTAAAAGTAGATAATGATTTCATCTTGTTTCCAGGAAGCAAGATTGCTGTATAATTACCCAATAATTTGCACAGATGCATTGGAGCAGAAAATGTTCATAGGAGAGTTTGGCAGCAAAAGTAATGCATTTACATACGCAGAGTTATTATGTACCCTAACTGGCCAAAATTATATGGACACATGACCATCATTCCCATGTGAGTTGGTTGGACTTATTAATGGTTCTTG
Source organism: Hemigrammopetersius urotaenia (assembly GCA_037974485.1). NCBI lineage: Eukaryota > Metazoa > Chordata > Actinopteri > Characiformes > Alestidae > Hemigrammopetersius > Hemigrammopetersius urotaenia. Next base: position 1,057,966 of record JBBPDC010000109.1, on the reverse strand, counting down.
GATGACATGGACTATTGCCAGAGCAACTAAATGCCAGGAAGACGAAGGAACCTGTGCTGGACTTCTGAAGAAAGAAGTCTCCTTCAGCTTCTTTCATCATCCAGGTGGTTAACATCTACAAGTACCTACAGTGTTTACCTGAAGGACAAGTTGTGAGGGAAGGTGAATATGAGTAGGAAGTGCCAGAAATGGCAAAGCCAGCTGTCCTTCCCGAGTAAGCTGAGGTCTTTAGTTGTGAGAGGGCAGCTGCTAAAAACCTATAAGTTTGTGGTGTTGAATGCCATCTTTAATGCTATATAGCAGTACCATAGCCAAGGATATGAATAGACTAAACAAGATCCCAGGGACCATCTCAGACCTGGAGTGAAACTGGATGCAGTGGAGATGGGGCAGAGGAGTGGATTCTGACTGTCATGAAGGACCCCTCCCAGTCACTCAGTAATACTAGGGACAGAACACTGAGTAGCAGACTGTTCCTTCTGCTGAATGGTTCCACAGGTCTTTTTTTCTTGCAGCAGTCAGACTGTTTAGAAGTCCAAAGTTGTACAGACTTTCCTGTTGGCACTATGCATTCCAGAAGGTATTGTTCTTCTGGCATTACACCAATCCAGCCAATGCATGGCCTTGTGCATGGTGATCTTAGGCTTGTGTGCAGCTTACTCTTCTGCAGACAATGATGCAGCAGTTGATAGGTAGATGTTGTTTTGGAAGTTTGTGACCCCACTCTTCTGACTTACCACTTTATGGCTGAGGTACTGTTTTTTCCAGGCCTTTAGCTCTTTAGTCACTTAGCTCACTTTTTTTTCACTTTGGTATGACCTATTCTTATGCTAATGCTTCTCTATGGAGATTGCATGACAATGTGCTTGATTTTATACACCTGTTAGCAACAAGTGTGGCTGATCATCTCAGCTATAATGTACTGTTTTTTGTATTCAAAGTACAAATGTTTACTTTTCATACAGCAGTTTTACAAAGACTCCTGTAATAAATAGATAAAGCATTCCACTTAATATTAAGGCTGGCATTACTGACCCTTTTTTTAGTATGATTCATTATTCTGGCATTTGTCTGATTACTTCAGAAGCTTGTTAACAATAAATTTTGTTTTATTTTTTTGTGCTATATATGGTGCATCACTTCATATGTTAATACTTCCTGTGCTGAAAATCACATTAATGTACTCCCACTATTCCTTTATAATCCGTACAGTGAGCTACCAGTGCTTTCTGAGAGAGTCCATTGCCCTTGAGTTGTGCATAGGCTACAAACATGAATATACGTGCAATTAGCAGCTGATGGTTTAAAACAAAGGGAATCAAAGACTGAAAAAAGTCATGGCTCAACCATTCCCCAAAAAGGGGGAAATTTTCCCAATGAGCAGCAGGGTGTCTGGAGACACAGCTCATAAGTCATCAGGGAGGAGGCAATTTATTTTCTTTGCTTTTAATATGTCACAAGCCGATGCGTGTGTGTCTGCGGTGCATGGCTCGCCCAGCACAGGCCCACCGCTGTAGCCACAGATACCTGTGGTGTTCTTCATGGTTCAGGAGCTTCTAATTTAAATGGGAAGTAGCACATATTTCATAGAAACACTGGGAGACAACGTGGGGGGGGGGAGAGGAGCTCTAGCTCAGGGTGAGGCCGATGATGTAGTGCTCTTTTGCTCAAATGATCCACCAACCACCCACCACAACACCCTCTAAACGTGTCTGGGTGGGTCATGGATAAGAGCCAGTTGAGGCACAAATGGTAGCACATGCTGGTAGGGGAGCAATGGGGCAAAGCCTGGGCTCAGTGCTAGCTGGCATACACTGAGGGATTTGTCTCAGTATGCTTCTAAAAGACTATTCCTCGTGGGCATATAATGGACTCAGGGGCTTCAGCTAGGGCCATTTCGTAATGGGCTGGATTTAAACCCAACCTGAGTGATGCTCTCCTGCATGTTCTCCCAACAGGTAAGCTAAGTGTTGTCTGGACATACTTCATAACATCCATGACTATTTTTTCAGTTCACTCCTGGAGTAGGAAGGTTCACATTTCTACTCGAAAACATGAGGTGGAGGATTCAAACACTTACAAACTAAAAAAAAAGTTAAGTGAAGAGCCCCCTTATAATCATGTATGAACACACCACAGCACAGCGCATTCAATTCCCAGTTTTGCCACGGTCCACTGTGGCCAGAGGTTCAAGATGTCACTCTGGCCCACTCTCTCTGGGTGGGAAGGAGGCTCTCCCTTTGCCTATATAACCCAGAGCAATGGTGTTTATTAGTTGATGTAATAGCATTAGCAGTTAGTGTTCTCCAGTTGTGTTGTGTCCAATTACATTGTGTTAGCAGCAGAGGTGCTTCATGTATCTTGAATGGAGCAAGTACTGGCCTCCACCCTCCATCCCTCCACCATAATAAAGGTAGAAGTCAAACAAATAAGTGGGAACTGGAAATGACCAAAGTGAGGAGAAAACTGGGCGGAAAATATTTCAAAACATAAAAGTTTGAAATATTCTTTCCTCTCACTCATTTGTTGTTAATATAGTGCAGAGTTCAATTTTAATCTATTTTTTTTTAACCCCTATAGTCAAGTCTGAACACACCACAGCACAATGTGAACTTTTTTCTCTGATTTTAACCCATTCACCAAATGAAACTGTGGGCTGCCGCCAGTGAGGGCCACCCAGGGAGCAGTGTGTGGGAATGGTATCTTGCTCAAGGCTACCTCAGCGGTGACACCAGCAGCTGGGATTCAAACTCCAACCTTCTGATTGTCTATTTATAGGAAATTTTCTCAAACTCACCTACATTTAGAAGACATTGTCACTGTTGCATCCACTTTTGCCATTCACAAAGTATTTCAACATATAATTTAGTTCTTTGCAAACAACATTCTATTAATTATTTGTAACTATATGAACAATTTATATAGAAAACATTGATTTCAACATTTAAATGGCAGTTCCAAACTAAGGTAAGGTAATGCCTTGAACTATAGTTGACAAGTAATTAACCATTACAGTACACACACTGAATGTCATTAGGCACACATACCTTGTATTTGCACTCAGAGGTGTCAAACTCCAGTTCTGGAGGGCCGGTGTCCAGCACAGTTTGATGGTTCTCCTACTCAAACATATTCACTAAACCTGGCATTTAACTGGGGAGTTGAACCCGGGAAATCACCAAAACGTGCTGGACCACGGCCCTCCAGGACTGGAGTTTGACCCCCCTGGTCTATTTTATCATCTCCTCTTACCATGTAGGTGCATTTTGTTATTTGCAGTGTAAAGTAAGTTCATTGATATTCCAACCACCTACACAGTAAACAGCGAATTAAAACAATAATGGTGTAATACAAAAGACACAAGTGCAAGACTACACAGAGTGCAAAAAGTGCAAAACACAAGAGCAAATGATGTAATAGAACAAGACAGAGAGTAAATGTAGTATGTATTATGCTGGAGATGGTTTCTATTATTTAATTAGAGTAATTTAATCTGCAAACGATCTGTGAGGTAAGAAACAGTGAATAGTAAATTACTGTTCAAAATACACCAAATGTCAGAAGGCATGGGGCACGTCTCTTTTGTTTAGTCCACTTTTTACACCAGTCCATGACTCATTGTACTTTCTTTATGCAGGATTATCGTTCACGTTGATCAAACACTGCACACTTGATTGTGTGGTTTGGTCATGGGGATCCCATGCTTAATGTGGTGGTGCCGGAGATATTGCTCATGATTATGACTGACCATGGTCTCCCAGTCAAGAAGTCCAGGATCCTGGGCAGACTGTTTCTCAACACATTTACCCCATTATTTATGCAGGACCACCAGTGGACAGCTATTATTTGGGATAGAACAGCAATGATACTAACATTGTTATGTCACATTAGTGTGTGTGCATGTGGGTGTGTGTGCATGCATGTGTACTGATTTTAAAACCCAGTATGCACTTGTTGTACTGCTAGTTCACCTTGTATATGTAGAAGTTATTGTAAATTATTCTCAGCCCAGAAGTGACACTGCAGCACACACACACACACACGCACGCACACACACACACACACACACATACACACACACACACAGACGCGCACACACACACACACACACACACACACACACACACACACACACACACACACACACACACACACACACA
>JBBPDC010000109.1:1016142-1037857 GCA_037974485.1 Hemigrammopetersius urotaenia | reverse complement strand
TGTGTGTGTGTGTGTGTGTGTGTGTGTGTGTGTGTGTGTGTGTGTGTGTGTGTGTGTGTGTGTGTGCGTGTGTGTGTATGCGCATCAGCATGCAAAACCTCTTTCTAACGGCATGAAAGTAAGTGCTTTGGCATAGCGATTTTTAATGGACACCTTTAAAAATGGATTCTTTAAGGGTTTCTCAGTAAAGGAAATGGCTATATATAGTGCCATAACAACTCAAAGGACCATTTAAATGCTTAAATGGGTTCTATATAGCATCAGTAATGGAACCTTTTTTCTGATACTTCATAGAACACTTTTTTGCCAGGAGAGACCATAGGTGTGTCATTGTGTACAGTTAAGTGGACACACAAAAAACAACCTACAGGAAACATGCTTAAATATGGCATATTTTGTAATAATATGTGCAATATTTTCTTTTTATTTGGTGAAACTAACACTTTAAAAATGTTATGAGAAAACTATTAACACTCTAAGTGACAACCTATCTCTATGGCAAGCACTTCCTGTTTGCCAAAGTATTTAAGTATTTAACTTCCTAGAAGCTTCCTGAGTAGCATTCCTTTTTACCATCTCTGATTTTCTGGACTCTAGTCTGTTTTTGTATTTTACTACACCTGGATCTTCACAATATCATACCACAATAACTGTTATGGGAAACCACTCATGTAAAAGTTTCAAATTAGAAAATAATCTGGATCATATAAAGCTAGGATTGGATGGCTAAAAAGTCTACATTTAAGAGAGAAGGCAACGTGTTTAAATTTGACTAAAAGCTTTAATGTGTGCAGGTTTTTTCATAAGGTGCATTTGTGTGAAAACCATTATGCCCATACTTGCGGACTATTTAATATTATACCTTATATCTTATATTATCTCACACACACACACACACACACACACACACACATACACATCTCTCCTTCCCTGAAAATGCCCAGTTTGATGCTATCAGTGTTGAAATGGTGTGGTAGTGCTAAGGTGTGAAAAAGTAGCCAAAGCAGAACAATTGTGGTGCGATTAAGCGGCGGTTACAGTTCATTCCTGTCTCTCAGCCTCTAGGAATTCAAATAGAAAATTCAATAGACTAACCTTAAGAATTTAATTGATGCTGCCAACAGGATTACAAAGCCGGGGCTCGATGGGGCCGGGGACAGCTGATTAGCAGCAGGGTAATTGTTAATTGATTGATGTATCTCCTTACCTCTCTCCATGGGCCTTTTATAAAATGTTTTGTTTGCCACGCAGCCGCTGGCTACGGCAGGACAGGACATTACCATACATCTTCCCCTCTGCCCGCTCTTCTTGGAGGACAAAAGGGAGCGGATAGCGTAAGGGAGGTGAGGTCAGCCTCTGGATCCGACCGGCTCCTCTGCTCACAAAAGAAATTGACATACGAGTCCAACAATGTGAAGGCTGCCTCTCTACTCTCCACAGCTCTTTCTCCTACGTTAGCATGAAAGATTTGCCCTTTTCAGACCACTCGACAGCTAATGAGCTAAAGAACTCTTAATTTGTAACTGTAGGCCCGTCCATCAAAATGCATGAATAGCAAAGGTTTGGCCAACAATCAAATCTGCTCGATTTTATCCTTGTCCCAAATGTAGGCAATCAGCCACTAGAACTACTCAACCCACAGTTTTAGCTCAAATGGTTTTAAAAGTGTAAAGCTAATCAATTTAATCTCAAAATAAATTGCTTAATCCTACATTTTGTTGAGCCAATTTATGATATAAGACATCATTTTATTGCAGCATAGGTAAGTATAGTCATATTAAAAAGTTTGGTCACCCATGGTTGCTTTTATTTTTTAACGTAAAAAAAAAACACATAATTTTAACATTTTGCCAAAATCTGCTCACCAAAATGTACAGAAAAATTCCATATTTGGCATTTTTCCAGCATATGTATCTGGTCCAGGGGGGATTTAACTTTTGCATAGGACTGTTTCACACATAATTAATTGGTGAGACATATTCGGCTATCATTTGCTAGATATATCAGACTCATAGCTGCAGTGAAAAACCATCAAACTTCTTGGCCTTGTCTGATCCACTACATTTGGACCTCAGATTTTGCAGAAAGCAGAAAACAGGTTCAATCTGAAAGCAATAAAAGAAAATGACACGATCCTGTCAGACTCGAACTTTGTGCCAAGAATCATTTAGTACAGTCGCTCTCAGTCTTGTAGCACGGTAGGTGGCTGAGCTCTTCTTGCTCCATGACTGTCAGCTGCCAACCCCCCTCGCCAACCCACCCCTCCTTCTGGATCCTCACTGGGATGGTCATCAAGGGATTACATGCTAACTTGGCAGGCACGAGAGAATCCCATGATTAAGGCTGTTCGTACGGGCTTACACGGACTGAAGCTTCAGTGTCGGAGCTCCTGTGGCTCGCCTTTACATCCTCACAGCATTGAACACTGACCTCCGATCAGCACCGGAGCTCCTGCTGCTGCACTTTATTATCCTCAAGCGGAAAAATGCTGACCTCAGATCAGCACGGTACTTCACCTCATTATTGAGTCTTGCAGAAGCTGAGCAAGCAGTCATTTTAAAAGCATTTATTTTAGATTTGGGTTAATATTTAAATCAGTTTGCCAACAACACATGTTTACTGACATTAATTTTAAGATTTTTAAAATCTCTTCACAATCAAGTGAGTAGGAGTGGTTTAATTATTATGAAATGTGTAATTCGTAATATTCCACAGCAGATTTTTAATGCCACAGGTCATCATTAATGGTTGCTTTTGTTTTAATAGTAGGCTTTGACTTAAAAATATCCTGTAAACAGCCAGTTTTATGCTGATACAGTCACAGACAGATTTTTTTTGAGAACAGAACTTTAAAAAAAAAATTCTCTCGATGTTTTCAAACAAGGGGACCCGTTCACCTCACCGCGGTGTCCCAGTAGTTTTGTCCAGTGAGTTGCATATCTCGGTGAAGAAAGATCCAACGTGCCCTCATTTGTATTTTTAGCCGGAGTAGATCAGGTTCTGTTCTCTGAAAACCGTAAATAAATCCACCAAGAGTCTCCATGATTTCACTTTTTTCCATTTTTATTTTTTTTAAAACATATCATTATTTAACATATTATCTTGGCAAAGTCCTTTTGGTCCTTTGTAGATAATAACCCATTACATGAAACAGTTTTTAATTAAATTCCACATTTAACACATCAGATTCAGTTAATCAAGCTATTAAACCAATATAGATCAGAAAAACACCTTTACTTTTATCACATATGGGTTTGCAGTGCAGTTTATTGATTTGTGAATGTAGTGAATGTATGGTAAATCCTTGACAGTCTTTTACTGATACAAAATCCCTTATCATAATCACATTTGATTTAGTTCATGGAGCATTCAGGACCATCTGAATGGGGGAATCGGGTAAATATGATTACAGCTGCAATAAACCTCTCCAGGATAGTCACCTGGAGCACACTTGGTAGAAAGCCACTGCTGCAGACATTTTGTCTTTTGTTTTAGGCCAGTAAATATATTATTGTCCTTTATCTCTTGAAAAGAAATGGAATTGTCAAATTTTGGGCAATACAAGCAAAAGCTCCCGTGGTTCAAATGTGATACATCTTTATTTCTAAAGACCTTCTGTGCTGCATGCAAAATGTCATGGTAGAGCTTCAGGACTAGGAGGATGTGATGCATAATTCTGGTCAGGTCAAAAGAGCTTGAGAAACATAAGCATGAGTTCTGTTCGATCTACAAGGACTTGAATTTAAAGCTCAGGGTTTTATTGATCTTTGCTGTGATTCGCATGCTATGTCAGGCTAAAACGATATACTGTATATATATTCCTACAGAACATCCAATTCTCCAACACAGTTCCTTATCATCTATGTCAGGGGTCACCAACCTTTTTGAAACTGACAGATGCTTCACGGGTACTGAGCCATACGAAAGGCTACCACACTAAAAAAGAGGTTACCTAAACTTATCTAAACTATATGTATGATAAACATGTTTTAAATACTAGAGGAGAATAGCAACAGGATCAAATTAAGTGTTAGACGCTGGTCACTAGTGAGTTGTGCTATTTTTAGAACCGGTCTGCGGGCTAATCATTTGGTCCTTGGGGGCACCCTAGTGCTCACAGGCATCATGTTGGTGAACCCTGATTTATGTAGCAACTAATGGTAACTTTTTTGGAGACACTAAAATGTAATGTTTGTGTTAATGTGATGAGTTAATGTGATTTCATTATCTATTGGTCACTTCATTGTAAAGTGCTCACTAATTGCAGCTTGCTTAACTGAGAAATCTTATGCATTATGACAGCTATGTGTTCATGAGAGATTTTAAAGAACGACAAAAAAAGTTTGAAAAAAATTGTGGAAGTTTTCTGCAGGCCTTCACACATATATGTATTCACCAAATACTCACTTTAGTATTACAGGGCAAAAATACGATTTAGTTAAAAGTACACACTAAAAGTCTTGCTTAAAAAATAATCAATTAAAAAAATTAGTGCACTCTTACATTTTAAAAGTAACTGAAATTAAAATGAATGGCAAAAAAGAAAATGAAAATTTAAACTATAATAACCCTGATGTGAATCAGAAAATCTGGACGTATTCAAGAACCAGATTCAAGATGCTTTTCGAGTCTGCATTTCTGAATAGATGTCCACCACTGGGGTTTCTTTGGTGCCAAAGCGAGTGCCGCATCTTGAACTGCCATTGAACCCCGAGCAATTCATCTGGGTTTCAGCAGCGCAACCCTGCACAGCAGGCAGAGCTGAATCTGACCCTGGGAGATGCTAATACTACTTCTTTGCTGGCTGCGCCTCTGGGGGGAATCTATGGATGCTTATTAATGTATTATTTACAACCCCTTCCCACTGGAGCTATTGTGTTCTGGCTTGATTAAAAGAGATATTGCCAGGGAAGCAGTTTTCCAAATAAAGGAGTAAGAAACTCCAACTTTGTTGGAAAAGATTTTTTTAAATCATGCTTGGCTCCCCTGTGGAGCCAGTAGGCTTTTAAAAATAGGGATTTTTTTTCCCCAGAAGAAAGTAAGATGTACCGACTCATTGACCACAGTGATAAAGTCAAAAGATCATCATAAGGTAGTACTTGGTGCTCGGTGCCATCCCATTAGCCTGAGAAAAGCGTGTGTCACTGTAAGGACCCCTGAACAGCATGGTGCCATCACAGAGATTTAGGAAACAGCTTAAAATCTAACTGATGTGAATCAACCAACTTTTCCTGGCCTGTCCACCCAGTGAAGTGCAGAGATGAAAATATTTATGAAATATGGTAGACGTGAGGGGGAGTTTCTTAAGTGCTGCGTTCAGGGTGCTGTCAAGTTCTTCTCTTAATCAATAGGGTATGAATTTAATACTGAGTGTCAAAGAGATTTTGTTTGAATGAACACTTTGGGGATGAACACTCCCCAATTTCGATCTATAAATGGGAAGACCACCACAGACGAAGTGTGTGAAAGCAATAATTGTAAGCAACAACCTAGCCAGCTACCGTGATACATGTACATTATACATAGCATAACTTTATATATTATACATAACATGACCTTGATGCTCAGTGCAATGCCTGCCAAGAAAGCATGACCAACTAAAAGGAAAAGAATATGTATTAATATTGTTTGTAAAATAATCACACATTCCTATGATATGCTCTTTGAAAGCAGGTACAGGCAGCTAGCACTTATTTCTTATTTCACACTGCACTGCTCCATCAAGGCAAAATGATCCATTCCCATGGAAACATACTGAACGGAGCAGAATCTGACCGACAGAAATCAGAAAAACTTTACAAACATAAAAAAGGAACGTTGCATGTTTGTGGTAGGACAGCCACCAAATATTAGTGAGAGTTAGAGAGCAGCACAGAAGGGTCAGTTAACCCATACAAGTCCTTAGCTTAGCTCGTAGCTGGATTAGCTACTGGAGCATTGGCTTTAAGGACTGTTAAATTAGGTGTGTGGAACAAAAAAGACTTGAAAAGTGTGAAAGTGGATCACACAGAGAAAAGAAGACCCAAGGTTTACAAATAAGGAGTTTTAATCAAGAAAGAAGCTTTTTGAGCTAGTTAAAAAAAGACAAATTAATGCAATGGGATGTAAGGTAACTAGGTAACACATGTCTGAATCATAAAATTTGATTTAGCTAAGGTCTTTCAATATAACAGTGCAAAAAACTATTGACAAATTCCGCTCAACATTAATATTAAAAATAAATGAAATACAAACAATAATCCCATGACAGTGGAGTTGACAATTAGTGGGTACATCCCATGTTGAGAATCAGGTGAGAATGAGATTTGCTTCTATTTTTTGGTGTTTTAACTCTATGACCTCCTTACGGACGTTTGAAGAGGAGATGCTAGTTGCACACTTTAAGAGGATGAACAGCAATTTCAGGAACCATGACTAGTCGTGTGTATGTTTTAATGCTAGCTTGCTGAGGCTAGTAAGCTCAAACACAAAATAGACTATGGACCACTGAAAGTAACATTTCATTGATTAGTTCATCTCGGACATTTTAAAATCTTGATTATATAAATTGTACATAGTTTTTATTTGATTATAAATCTTGATGGGACATTTTCTTTGTTTTTTACCAGTAGTAGGCATATCACCTTTAGTAAGCAGCATTACGTATCTTCAGCCATGCCCTAGCTGACAACGAGTGACTTTCCTACTAGAATTTAGACTGTGGTACCAATACACATGTCTGTAGTGCCCACTTTATGAATAATCTGTTTCAGCTATTCAAAAGGATGGAGCAACGAGCCTTTAGGAGAGCAGTGTGTTGAAGGAATTATTCCCTGCACTTTCAAAGGACGTTGGGCAGACTAACTGACTCAGTAAACAAAAGCTCATTTAACTCACGCCGTTTCTATATTACAGTCATTGTGCTACAATTTAAATGATGATAATGCTCAGCATTGGAGTTATTCTCTTGCTCGGGATAAGGTGGCGTCACAACCTGACAATAGAATCTGACAACAAAAATGAGGAATGTTGTCATATGATATGGTAATAGAACTTCTCAACCAAATTTTAAGTCAGACATGCACATGTGACAAATATTTTGAATGCTTGAAGAACCACATAGTACTAGTAATAGCAACAACACATTCAAGCCAAAAGCCACTTAGAAATAATTTAAGAAAGAACAACAGTGGTTCCCAATTACAGTCCTGGAGATAACAAACCCATTTCATTCACATTTCTTTCTGCTGTTCATGATCTACACTACCCGATTCAACTCAAGAGGCAGTTGTGAAGGCTTTCATGGAGACAACAAAACAGATTTGATGCAATTCAAACAACAATAATGGAATGCCTGGTAAAAGTGTGCTAAAATATGGGTTTGTGCACCACTAGTATACAGTGTGTATCTGCTCTCGCTACATTTAAACAATCAAATGAATTCAATCAGTGCATCAGTCCTGCTATTAACAATTTCACAGTCAAACAAGTGAAGCTCATCCTGTCATGGTCACGGAGGCCGTGTTTTGGCTCTCCCCTAATTGAAACCTGGGCTTTACACGGCTTGCTTCTACTCTCACCCACAATGAACCGTATCTGATTCGTCATTAAGTCATTAGAAATGCTAATGCAAATAAAGCACCTTTCAAACGGAGCACTCCTCATGAGGAAATTAATCACAGGCACGGCTGCGACAGTGCAGTTTATAGGCGGTCACTTTAGTGCGTACCCGCTGATATGAAAGAGGGGAACGATGTTAATGATGTCTAGAGGATTTCACAGGAGAGAGAGAAAGAGGGATTAATAGCAAAGCAAGCGGCTCTCTTTACCTTCCTCATGCACATGCTTGTTTTTCAATACTCTAATAAGTGTGTTGGGGAGGGGGATGGTGAACTGCCACAAAATCTGGGCTCCTAGAACAAGCCAAAGCATTTTGTAGCAATTACAGAAAGATTGGGCATAGATATTAGAAGGCATTGAGCCATTAGTGAGTAATCATTTGCATCTCTCTCTCTCTGTCTCTGTCTCTCTCTCTCTCCCTCTCTTTCTGTCTCTTATTTTCTCTCTATATCTGATCCTTCTTTCCTTTCTGTCTCTCTCTCACCGATTTGTAATGGACGTGTGTTGAAACTGAAGGCTCCTGAGTAGTATTATAGTAGTATTGTTCAACCTATGTGAAATACATGCTTTTAGCTATGCACTTGCATTTAAGTATGTATGCTGGTCTATGAATGAACCCGAGTGTCTAATTTATGGCTACATAACCTTCCCCACACATACAGGGCATTGGTTTATGATACAGCTAACTGGGTTATCATAGATGGATGCTGATGGACAAACAGCTCGATAGATGTATTTTTTCTGCTTATACAATATAAACAATTACATATATTTACATGCAAGGGAAGACATCAACGCAAAAAATGTACAGAACCTGAAAGAACATCATAACTACACATTCACAGTGTACTCTGGACATCATTTCATTGTTAAAACCTGCAATGATGCAGCAAAATGGAATGTCAGCTACATTTTATATATGTGCCTGTAACCAAGCTGGTTTTATTGTATTGAGAACACCTCCTGACTTTTGAATGGTACTGTAGGTGTTTCTCTAACTCGAACTACTTTGAGCTGCTGGTCCCTTCTTCAGCACTGCTCTGCGGCTACAAATCTCCACGGATTAATTATGCAAGGACCTTCAGAGCTGCAGTCTAGGCCAGGAGAGACACAGAGACGGAGAAAGGAATTTGCATATGAGCAGTGTTTCTGTGTGTGCGCATGCATGTGTGCGTGTGTATGTTCGTGTGCATGCGTCTGTGTGTGTGCAGACGAGGGTCAGGGATGACAGTGGCAGTGCAAGTAATAACTCAGCAGAGACGCACAGATTTGGAGGCTAGCCAGGGCTCTCTCACTTTCTTTCTTTCTGTCTCTCCTTTTCTCTGAGCAGTCAAGTATGTGTGTGACACTGAAACACATCCAGTCCAAAACGCACCCCTGCCGGCCCAGGTGTAACCAAGAAATCCAAACACCAGCTAATGGAAGTTGCACACAATCCATGCACAAGCACGTGAGCGACGTGTTCTGCTAGTGTCCTGGAGAACACCAGGGTGTCGTCAATAAAGACAATAACAAATCTGTTTAGCATTTCACAGAATACATTGTTCATGAACACCAGGTAGAGTGATGGGACATTTGCCAATCCATAAGGCATCACATGGTACATGTAGTGGCCTGAGGTGGTGCTGAATGCAGTTCATTCGTTGCCCCACCTGAATGTTCACAAGATTATATGCACTCTGCAGGTTGAGCGTAGTTAAACAGTCAGCCTACAGAGTTGTTCAATAGCCGATGGGATCAGCAGAAGTGGATCCACTGTGAGCCACAGGGAAGTGATGCAGTCCACCATTCCTCTGGCAGAGGTGGAGGACTTACTGGCCAAAGCATTAAATGGGCGAATCTGAAATCTGACTAATGGAGGAATTAGTGGGGGCAGTTCCACACCCGGTGGCCTCGGCCAGTGATGAATTTCCCCACTGCCTCAAGCTCTCTGCTGGGGGACTTGGTCATGAGAGGTAGCAGATCCAAGAAGTTTTGCATGAGCTCGAGTGTTGACACCCCATGGTGCGATTAGTTGGTGACACATGTCACTGAGTTGTAGGACTAGAGTAATTGACAACTGAATGACATCTATATATTCAGGGTATCCCAGTAGACCACCAGAAGAGCCTAAACATTCCACCTACTCCCTGCTGCCAGGATCCGAAAGATAATGGTCCCCTGACAGAGCTGCAGGAGCCAGTCACAGCTTCTCTGTCCCCAGTCCCCTCCAAAAGGCTGTTAGGTAGAAATTCAATCCACATCAGAGAGCTGCAAGGTATAGCTTGCCTGCCAGCAGGAAGTTCCAGAAAACTGCAGGAACCCCCGCTGGCAGGGAAGCATTGAGGCGGTCAGGAGCAGCAAAATGATGGCAGGGCCAGTGGTTGCAAATGTAAGTAAATAAAGATTTCAGCCCCATCATTGCTGAGCTGGTCCAGGGGAATTCTATGATACTGAAGCTGGTGGACAATAGGAGCATTGTCTACCAACAGAAGGACTCTGCTGCAAGGTTAGGCTATCCATCTGTCATGATCGCTATATATGCATAATCAGGAGTCATCCAGTTTATATGATGGCTTTTCATGAACATACAGGCATACAGACATGGTGGTGGTGGCGTAGTGGGTAGGATACTTGCCTCTAGACCAAGAGGTCATGGGTTCGAATCCTACCTTCCGCACCACCTCTGGGTTCCTGAGCAAGACCCTTAACCCCAGGTTGCTCCAGGGAGAGACTGTCCCCTGTAGTTAGGGAATGGAAGTCGCTATGGATAAAAGCGTCTGATAAATGCCGTTAATGTAAATGTAAAAAACAAGCGAGTTATTAATCGGGATCTGACGTGTGCTACAGTTAGCATACAGTTCAGACAGGTTAAGCCTTATATGGGTCAGATACAAAGTTCATCACAACAAAGCCTTTCCAGCATCTCACAAGAAGTGCATAAAGTGTTCTTGTATTGAGTCAAACAAATAACAAACATTCCCTATGTAGATGATCCTAATAGAGGGGGAACATGAGCCAGGCAGAGCAGAAACTGGAGATCAGACATGAGAAGGATCACACACAAGCACACACTTACAACAGTTTAGGAAGAGGTGGATGGACGTGGAAATGAATATTGTGAATACAGTTGGGGGTGCCCAGCTTCAACACTCTGCCAAACAGTACAGTCGGGCAGTTTTTTTGTTGTTCTTATGTCATAGATACTAAGACTTTTTAAATATATGGCACCAAACCGAAACTTCGGTTTCAGTGTTAACAGTTCATTACTCATCACTATCATCACTATTCATTCAGTCCAAATAAATTTGCTGATGTTGATCTAAATTAAGGAGTAGAACACAAAATGTATGTTCTACATGTGATAGCATATTGGTTTGATAATGTTATAACCTAAATACTAATGGGAACTCCAAACATTTGAACAGTAATGTATAGCAGTGGTGGATCCTGGTCAATATTTTTGGTGAAACAAACCACCCTTCATCCCCGTCGCACGCCACAAAACAAACTCAGTACCTCAATACCGTGCTCCCTGGGCAGCTTGATTTTCTTGTCCTAAGTACTTTACCTCTATGTTCTGCTTTTGCTGCCTCACATTTTGATGTATTTTCTCTGTCCTGCTCTTCCCTCAATCTCCTCATAGTTAGTGTTAAATATAAAAGTATTTTATTGTACATATCTTGTTTTCCCAAGAAAACATATCTAACCTCTTTCTCACCTTATAAATTAATGCTACCCTCCTAGTCTTCTTGGTGAAGCTGTTAATCACTCTGTCAGACCAGCAGGGATTTTACCAGTTCCAGCTTGACTGGGTGGTGGTGGGGATAGCTAGCAAGCAGTCAAGCTAACAAGCTAATGCCCTTCCTTCTGCGCACTCATAGACGAATAAAAAAATATAAAATAAAAAGAAATATTATTAATACATTTTAGTAAATAATATGTTACGTGTTTTATTATGTATGAAACTTCAGTCTCACACTCAAGGTCAGTGCTCAGTACATAAAATAGAACGGAGAGAAAACAAAGGTGGTGATTGGTCACAGTGTTATGTCCGTCACTTTTATGAGCGTTTTTTGTTTAACACCAATAATAAAGTGATACTTACGAAGTTACTTTTGTTCTATTTTTTTTGGTGAAACCGCAACTGATGTATATTCCTGAAACCAGCCATAAACCTTAACTTTGTAAAAGCTCAAGTCTATTCGGCTTATTTAGTTGTATGTAAAAAAATTGAATGCATGAACACTAAAAATGACAGAGGCACATTTTCTGGTTATTTGCTGAGTTCTATTTGCTGAGTTTGTTTTTACTGGATAAATAACAATGTGCCATAACCTTTTAACCTTTTTGTTAAATTCAACGAAAAAAAACTGTGTACATGTAAAAACATGCAAAGGTGTGTTCTCTATAAATTATGTAGAACTGTTTACTCACTAAAATTACCCAATGTGTGTGTGTGTGTGTGTGTGTGTGTGAGTGTGTGAGTGTGTGTGTTTGTTAGAACAATGGGTGACAGTGCATTCTACAGTAGGTGCTTGTGGAGGCAACCATATGAAATGACATGAAAATAGGCCTCAGTTTTTAAACGAACATCCCGTTTAATTGTTTCCTTGGCTACTTGTATCTATTTGACGCTGCTTGTTTACGTTCACCTCTTTATGTCTCCCTTCGCGCTGTGGTGTGTAATGTACGCAACAGTGTCTGCAGAAGCTGTGTGTTATTAGAGAGATGACTTTGGCAGCGCAGCGTCCACCCCTGCTGCTACAGTGCCATCGTTTAGTGGACACATCAATTTGTCCCCCTGCTACAGGGAACTGGGAGTGCTGGCAGTGTTCCAGCTCTCTCTCTCTGTACCTCCCTCCCTCCCCTCCTCTCTGTCGCTCTCCTTCTCTCTCTCTCTCTCTCTCTCTCTCTCTCACTATCCCTTGTGTTTTTCTCCCTTTGTCTTCCCCTGCCCCCTGCTTTTCTCTCTGTTTGTCTCTCTATGTCTCTCCCTCTCGCTCTCTCCCTCTCTCTCTCATCTGCATATCTTTGTTATCGCTGTGGCTGGTGGGAGCTGTTCTGCAGGGTTATCGCACCATCTGGACTCGGGCTCCTCGCCGCCTCGCGCAAATTAAAACTCAACCTGTAAAATCTGCAAAGGAAACAATGAGCACCTTTTAATCTCGCTCTCCCCTTCTCCAGCTTTTCAAAAGAAAAAAAAAAGAGAGAGAGAGACAGGAAGAAAAAAAAGAAAAGCCCCTTTATTAATTAGACTGGCATCAAGCACTCCCGCACATAAAACAATGTCCCCGCCATTTTTTTTGTTTGTTTTCTTCTCCCCCCTCCTATATAATGAGTTCGGAGCTGACGGAAGAAGCTCTTTTGAAGATGACATTCAAAATGTGACATTTGAATTATTTGTGCGCACGGATCGCAGACTCGGGCTTTTGTTGCGAGACTGTCGTGCCGGCGCACACAGGTATTGGCAAACCGCACCTGTGCGAGGTGCGATTGTCTGCACGCATGGCACACGCGCATGTGTTTTTGTGTGTGAGAGAAGCTGAGTACCTGGGGGAACAATAATTGTTTATTGCTGTCCTAATAACAATTCTTTTTACGGCACAGTGACTGTGATGTATCTTATCACGGTAAACAGTGAGGAATCATCCATTAAACAGCTGCATTAAATCCCAGACATTCATTACCTCTATGAATTGCACTTATAAAGACAGTAGGCGCATGTACAGGGCCTCGGGACACATCAGGTTTGGACATTCTACTGTATGAATAGTGCCTGCCGCCACCATGCCTCACCTTTTCATTCATTCAGGCAATTTGTAAAGTCTAGACGTTGGGTCGGCATCTAAACCTGCGTTTGAATAGCAAATCCAGTCTGAAAATTGGTTAACCTTCAGGAGGCATAATGCACTCTGCAAGAATATGCATCGGGGAAGATTTATTGTCTATCAACAAATGGGTTGCAATGTTTAACAAAAGCCACCACGCTTTTTTTTTCAGGCTCTTTTTTCACTTGTCAAAGTTATGATCTAAAATCAGAATAATCCATCATGTTGGCATATAAAGAAGTATGAAATGCAAGTGCAGGGACAATGTATTCTTCAAAGAGAAGTAAACCAGTGGTTAACAAAGGCATTTTAAAGTCAGCATTAAGGGAAGTGCAAGGTTTGCAGAATAGAAACGGATGGAAGAAGCAGGTCTAAAGGAAAAAAATAAATAAACACACGTCCCAATTATCAACCAGCCATCTAAGGGTCAGGTTGAGGATGGAATTGAGAAACTTCAGAACTAAACATGTTGAGACTTGTGAAATAACATGTTTTTGAGATGAAAGGAGGACATAATAACATACATACAAAAATAATGCCTCCACAACAATCTGAAGAAGTGTTTTTCAACCAGTAGCCCCCCAGTGGGCCCTGGTGAAACTGCTAGGAGGCTGCTGGCCTTTTATTTATTACAAAATTTTATTTAAATAATTTGCTTTTTTGCAGTTTATGTAGTTTATGTGGGCTGTGAAAGATTCTGTGGGTTGGTTGTGAGGACTGTGGGTGGTAAACATCAAGCATGATCAGTTAGCAAAGCTCAATATTAAGTGCTATTACCATGCAATTGCATCATTAACATGTTATCTATACAGTTATCTGTACGGATTTCACTCTGATTGTACTGAATGCATATCTAAATAAAGAAAACATGTAACCCCTTAAAGAGCCCATATAATGAAAAACTGAATTTTATTTGAAGCATAATAAAACACTGTTTATTTTCACTTCCATGTCTATGATGACCAAATAAGAATTAAGCTTTACAAAAGACAGAACAAAAAAACTTTAAATGGAAGTTTGTGTAATAATATATTCTCCAAGTCATTTTAAACAACTTCTGTGATCAGCCGAGGAAATACTAACACATTAGAATGTACAACAGACATGTTAAAATTACACACAAAAAGGTCACACAAGATTTTACCCCGACTGCTACAATATACAGCCTTTGCCACCTCACATTTACATGCAATTTGTTAACTGATGTTCAATAAATCAAATACCCTGATTAATCATTTGATTTATCAGTGGATCATCACTTATTTAGTTGAGGTGTGTGGCCCAGTTTAAAGGGGTCTTTTTGTTCTGTCACTCTATTTATAATAACAAAGACAGGCTCGCTTTAAAGGAAAGAAAGACAGAGTTCAGCAGTTCAGAGAAATTGAAAGTGTACCGAGGGGAGAGGAGCACTGAAGGCAGGAGAGAGTGGCTGACCCCGAGGCTGCTGGACCCAGCATGCAGTGAGTGCTGAGTCATGTTGCTTCTAGTCCATAGAGGTGGGAGGCCACCCCATGCAGGATGGAGGTAAGACAGGGCCCCAGTGAGATCCACAGAACCAGAAAAAACACCAGGTTAGAAAGTGGACTAAACCGGTTTCTACTGACTTTTTAAACTAGGCTTATGCTTGGTATAAGAAGTTGTTTGTGAAACCCTGAAATTTGTATGACACATTTTCAGTATTTCTCCATGGGGGTTGGTTTTGTGGTGCTTTATGGTGTTCAGCATTCTTTGTTTTTAATATTTTCTACTGATCAAGGAACACATGGAATTATGCAGTACACAAAAACAGAGTTAAACAAACCAGAATATGTTCTGTAATAAGGGAACGATGGACTGTTGGTTTTTTTTACTTAGTTAAGCAGTTCTTGCCATAATGTGGAGTAGAACCGTAGTGGAACAGGATCACTAACTGTGGACCAACCCGACCATCACAACTGATGATCCCAAACACATTAAGAAGGCAAGGAATCCCACTAATGAACTCTTGATGAAGAACAGCTGTTGATTCCAGGTCAATTCCTCATGAATCTGAGTGAAAAAATGCCAAGAGTGTTCAAAGCTGTCATCAGAGCAACAGGCGATGTTTCCAATATTAGTCTACAATGTAGCCAATAATAAAAACAAAGGATATTGTTGAATAAGAAGGTGTGTCCAAACTTTTGACTGGTACCTGAAGGTAACTAGAGAAAATATGCCCTGGCAGTTGCAAATATGTTTCAGTTACAAGAAAAAACAGCAGCTTTGTAAAGATAATACTGGTTTTAAAAGGCACATTATTTGTTTAAAGTGTTTGCAAAGCAAATGTTATTGCACTTTTGTTCATATAGCAGTACTTTTAAAATACAGGTATGCAATACACTACTTTTGAATTAATTATTGAATTCTGTGTATAAAAACGTGTAAATCTCTCCGCACTCCGCCAAATCACCTCCGCCAATAAAATGTGTTTTAGACCAAAAGCCTATTCTCAAACTCTCATAAAAATATTTCTGGCATCAAGCATTGTATTTATAGACGTTTCGATCAATTTTAAAATGCATTAAATACTTCAGACGTCTGGAGCCCATCTCCACTGCTATGACTCAATACATTTCTCTGGAGGAGAACGTAGCACCTCAACCAACCACACTGAACGACTATTTACTGTACATCTTACTGATGTATGCTGATGAATGTTGAAATAACACGCATTTGAACTCAAATATTGTAGCGGATAAGCTTCATGAGCTAAAGTTAAGCTTTATTATGGTAATTTTGTGGTTTGTTTGTGTGCGTCTGGGTGTGAAACCTTAGGCTTCGGGTGCCACATAGGGGCCAAAGTTCAAGCCCTTGGCTGCTCACTTCCTCCATGCCAGTGTTATGGTGGAGTGCACCCTCTGTGCGGTGTACTCTCGCTATGGCAACGACCCCTGGGCACCTCAAATTCCGTTAGCTAAGTGCAGCTGGCTGGGAGCCAAACACTAGAGCGGAGTGACGAGACCACCTCTCTGATGAACTCCAGGAATTAATGCAAAAAATAACGCAGAGTGACGCTCTTGTTGTATATTCTCAAAGAGTGCCAGTACTGTCACTAGTTCTAAATGGTAATGTGTGTGTGTGTGTGTGTGTGTGTGTGTGCGCATTATTTATACATTTATAAAACTGCATTTTGTTATGGCTACAGTTTGAAAACACCTGATAATGTTTTGTTCATTTTATGTGTGAAAATAAGTACTAATGTATTTAAATTGAGCAGTTTCTGCATTATTTAGTGCAAAAATCCCTATAAAGTTGTGCATCCTCTATAAACAACAGTACTGCACATTATTTACGTATAAAATGACTATATAGCCTCTTGTTCTCATATCTGTTCATACAGCTTGTGGATTCTTGGTACAGTGGGAGCTCCCAAGAGGTTTTCAGTTTACAGTTGCTGCTGCTTTGCTGGTTTTGTTGATTTATCCATAGGTCTGTCCAGTGTAGATGCAGCAGATATTTCTTTAAAATAGACATACGGCATAATAATTGAACAATATCACCTAATGATATTACCGATTTAAGAAATAGTGACTGTTGTTTGGGCTTATTTGATTCTTCTTGGATAATAACTGAATATTTTGACCTTGGCTGAAATGTGGAAGCAGTTTTTATGCTGATTCTGCTAGCACAGTGGATTGTGTTTTAAATTCTACTCGGCTCTGAAGAGAGATGAGAAACCCTGGGGTAGCTGCCGATTGCAGAGCTAAGGTAAGCTTCCCGTAAAATGATTGTTTCCAGCATGTTGCTGCTTGCATACGTACACACAGCCCTCCTGCCCCCCTACCCATCCCTGCTTCATGTGCAAGACGAATTTAACATCTTTGATTGAATTTCCATGTTTTTAACGTGCCTGACATGTCTGTGTGGACAGTCTCTTGCCTGCCATGGCCTTACAAACTACGTCCACTGCTCACCGCAGAACGGCACTTATCCCTGCAGCAGGCTGGATTAAGCTCCTGTATTTCTAAGCTCTTTCGCGTCAGCCAAGATGGCAGGAAAACACAGGGAGTCATTTTCAAAAGCCAGCTCGCATAACTTCATATTTCAATCCCCATCTCGTCCACCCATTATGGCGTATTAAAGGGATAAAGCACCCACTCGTGCATCACCCCTTTTGATGATATAGTAGTGTGACTTAAGTGGCTGGTTTCATACAGAGCCAACCACTGGGATCATTACAGGCTTCTGGTGCTTAACTCTCTTTCCCCAGCGCTGTTGTGTTGGTAATGGGCTAATTTGCAATGACTATAGGAAAATAACAGTGATGCTGCTTTATGAGCTCTGTTAATCAGATAAAGGCTTAAGCCCGGACTTAGCTAATCAGAAACAGACACATGGGCCAACAGGCTTCCTCTGTGCACCAGGCCTGTTGCAGCGTGGGAAAAGCGGTCAGAGGGCAAGTTTGAAATTAGTTGGGCATGATGGGACAAAGCTGACCTGCACAGGTGCTCTCACTTCCTCCCTCTGCACTACTTCCTGCTTCAGGGGCTGCATTCCCCCAGGTCTGGCAGTGGGGTCGGGAACCCTCGAAATCAAACTAGCTAGGTACATCCATTCATACACACATGCACGGACGAAACAGAGGTTTTAAACCACAGTATAGCACACAGCATGACATTCTTTCTTTGCATTTAACCCATTCACCAAGTAAGGCAGTGGGCTTATACCAATGAAGAGGAGCAGTGTGTGGGGACGGTACCTTGCTCAAGGGTACCTCAGTGATGACACTAGCTGCCAACCCACATCTGATTGCAGAGGCAACATCCTGATCACTACCCAGCTGCCATATGCTTCGCAACATTTTAGAAAAGAGCTAAAAGAACATGGGGTTGATGGCTTTTTCATTTGTCATTAACAGTTTTTTGTTTGAATTCTACAAACAGCCTCAGAAAAATCTTTACCCTCAAGGTTGGCACATCTTCAGTACCTTCAGTTATTTTGCATTGTTTGAGCCTGCATTGATTCCTTACACCCTGTCTTTAATCCAGGGTCTTTGTTTTCTGCTTAAAAGAGGCCATGAAAATGTGTACAAATGTCCCTGTCCCTGGGAAAGTGTATCTTTTAAATACTAATTTAAGGTTCACAGTGGAATTTTAGGGACCATTTTGTACCCTTGAGAGAATATTATTTGTACCTTGGTGGACTAAAACACATCTAGAGAATATATTTGTCTGATAGTGTAGCTAGCTAATTGAAATGGACCGCTGAAGTTGTTTTTGTTCATTCTGTGGTTGATTTTGCTGTACGGACATTCCTCCTTTCAATATCCCTGGGTCTTTTGAATTACTAGGTTAGGTTTCTTTATTGTCATTAACGTAATGTTTCCCCAAGTGTCACAGTGCAGCATACAGCAACATTCAACTGTCAACAGAGTGCAAGTTACAACAGAAACACTACAAACAACACACTAAATAGAGCCCACAACATTTCTGGCCACATACACACAACTTTCACTCACACATTCCCACCTACTGTCAATTTAGAATTCCCAATTCACCTGATATACATGTCTTTGGACTATGCAAGAAAAATGACCCCGGAGGAAATTCATGCCACCATGAGGGAAACCTGCAAACTCTACACATACAAGGGCAGAACCACAGAGAACACAACAATGTAACAGTAAAGTAATATCACAGTATAATGTGAACGTAATGTAAAACTTCCAGAATGGCTAAAATTGCACCATATGTATCACAGGAGGAAGTTGTAGCACTAAAAAAGTGCAAGAAATGGCAGGAACAACACAATAAATAGACAATAGTGTCACAGTAGTGTGGATGAGGTGTAGATGTGAGACAATGCAATAAATATACAATTTATATACAGCAGTATAACAATAAAGCGGAAAAGGGATGTAAACCATCAAATCAATACTGCATCACTCTGAACTGACACATGACTGGCAACTTTAACAAAATACCACATACCAACCAGTCAGCTTTGCCAAACATGGTAGTTAAGTGGCTTTAGCAGAAATAGGCTACAGTTTGAGTAGCTGGTGTTGTTATATAGTAGTAATTTTGGGGGGGGACTTGCTTCCGTTTGACATCATTTCAGTGAACTTGAGTGTTAGCTTGCTTGTGGTAGGCATGTAGCATTAGTCAGAATTTTTTCCAATCTAAAAATGACATTTACCCAGTTTTCCCCCCCCTAACCCCAAATGAAACTAGATGTGATAAGTTTTAGCTACTGGTTCAAACCTGAATGCAGCTCAGGGTTATTTTGTCCAACATTAAGTTTTATGCCTTAAGCCAAGGCCAACAAAATTCTGTCAGAAATTGGGTCAAACCCACTCATCATGAAACCTTACCTCTCTGTTTCATCTAACCAAGTTGTTACTTATGCACCACTATAAATGGACAAAGGTCCACCGGATGACTACCATACAGCAGTAGCCTCCAACTTGAAGCCAGAATTTTCTGAAGCTATTTCTTGCTTCTGAAGCCTGAAGCAAGTCTATTTGACAATACTAGTAACCTGTCTTAACTAGTAAACAGCTGCAATACTCCTAAGTTTTTATCAAACTTTTTGCTTTAAATAGGGTTTGCATCCGTTGACGCCCTGTAGTGAAGACGTACCATGACATAACTGAAACACACACACATATTTGACTGGGGCAAAAACTTTGTTAGACCAAACAACCCCACTTAAAATGATCCCCCCTCCCTGCTTCCGCCCCTGCTCTGGTGCACTGGGTGGCTCAGAGCTGGGGTGTGGAGAAAGGTAGGAGCTGCACCGCACCATGGCCCCCCGCTGCTCCGCCTGTCATGTGCAATTAAACATTTGGCCTCCACAATTACTCAGCAGTGTATACATGCCAGTGCTCTGCAGCCCTGCATATGCATTTCAAAGCTCCTGCCTACCCCCAAACGTACTGAACTGACAGCGGCGGAGAGGAGATGCCTGGAGGGAGGGAGAGAAAGAGGGAGAGAAACAGAGTCTGAAGGAGGGAGGAGAGGGGGTAACAGAGGGCACTTGCTGCCAGGTTTGGATGGAGTGATTAAAAAAGAGGAAAAAGGTGCAGGAGAGAGGAGGGGGCAGTGTGTGATGAGGGCAGTTTGACTGTAGTGATGTCAGCAGGGTCTTGAGAGGAGCCACATGGTGGAGGAGGGAGAGGCATCTCGACATCAAAACAATCTTTAAACTGTCATGGGCCTCCTGTGGGCCTCACACACACATGTGCATGCGCTCACACACACACACACACACACACACAACCATGTACACACATACACGCGCACACTAATTAGATTCACACAGGCACTGTCGAAGCTTTGTGAATTTATGCACGTGCATACATAAACATCTGACACTGTAAGGCGGCGGGTTACAAGGGCTTTAATTGGACCCTGCCAACAACAGCAGCTAGCAAACATCCAGGCAGGAAGCATCTCCTTACTTTCAGAAAAAAGTGCAACATTTAAATTTACTTAAACAACATTTTCTTGAACTCAAGGGAAGTTCTAAAGTAAGTTTTGTGTCACGTCATAGATTGACCTTGTTTGATTCCTTAAGGCAGTGATTTCCAGTCCTAATACTGAACCCCCCTTGCTCTCTACATTATAGTGTTTTCGCTGCTCCCAACACACCTGATCCCAACTAATCAGCTCGTTAAATGAATAGTCCCATATGCTTGCATTCTCCTTATACCAGGTTGCAAACAATGAAGGGAAGCTAGTAGTCACTGGTTACTACAATAATATTTACATACTAAATCAGCTACCAACATTAGCATTACTAACTGAACAATGCCTTTATAAGCCTTTCCTGTGTTGAAAAGGGTTCATTTAAACAGGAAAGCTCTAAATGTGAAAGGCAGGTGAGGCTTCAGGACCAAGATTGGGAATCTATGCCCTAAGTGTTTGTACATTGTGTGCAGAAGGCTAAAAAATTCCACTTATTGTAAAAGAGCTTTGAAGAACTCTTAAATGAGTAAAGCACCTTACAGTGTGCAAAGCTTCTTTATACCTTTAAAATGTTCTTCACACACAGCTCTCATTAACAAACAGAGCCCTCTATGGTATTGCTCAAAAGACCCTGTTTATTTCTTTTGCAAGCAAACAGATGTACAAAAATGATAAAGCCTATTTAATTTTTAATTCTGTTAAAATTGTTTACTTCTTTAATTCTGAAATTTACATATCTTCCATGTCCAAACTCCACCATAATGTGGCCTAACTTTGTACCACGGGCCTAAACAGGCTGCGTCTGTCACACGCATCCAATCACGTGGCGCCACGAGGTCTAGGAGATGACGTCACGGATAGGATATAAACAGGAAGTAG
>JBBPDC010000109.1:988003-1001728 GCA_037974485.1 Hemigrammopetersius urotaenia | reverse complement strand
AGAATGAACCCTTGGTCTCCAGCCTGCGTGTCCCAAGTTAGCTCGGGGTCTGGGCTTCGCAGCCCGTCCCCTGACAAAAACAATATAGAACAACCCTAACCCTAACTCTAATTAAATAAAACACAAACAATAAAGGGATCATAATACATAATACTATATACTAAATAATACTATTGAATATCATAAAATACAAATACAATGAATGCCATATAAACAATGCTAAAATATTTAAAAAGTCAAAAATAATAAAAAGAAAATTAACAAGACCCCCTAAGAAACAGATAAAATAAACTAAAACAGCTGCAGACTGATGTGGAGGTGCGCCTAGAAAAAAACAAATCACCTGAACACCATTAAGTGACATTCTTTCAAAATAAGAGACCCACATTAACTGAACTTTTGATGGCCATTTCACCTCATTAAGCTTTGTTTACTAATATTGCGATTTTATCTATTTCACTGAAATTGGTCTAGTTAATCTTACTGCTCATTGTAATTACCAGCTAGAATTATATTCATTAGAGAATGTGCAACTTTGCTTTTAAAACCAAAAATAAAAATGAAACAAAATATAAAATACAACTTAAAACATTCAAAGGATGGTAAACTCAAGGAAAGGACAACGCAGAGATGGTAGGTAAAACAAAAGGGAAGACACACCCCACCATGCAGGATGGAATCTGGAACAAATGGGAAAGATTATTAAAGATCACTGCAATCATTAAAAACATCATCACAGGACAACAGAATGAATTTATTTGTCTATGTATCTCATGATACCAGGTAGAAATCACAATTCTCCACTTCACTGACTTGAGTTTGAGATTTTGTTGAGTGTGGTTATTGACAACAAACAATCAAACCTTAAAACTTATCAGAATAATTTACCTCAAACGGTTCTATAGGTTTTGGGCCTTAGCAGAAGCTGATCAGAGGCTGGCCAATACTAATTATTTTCTTACTATATAATTATTTACTTATTTAAATTGGTAGCACAGTATAGGCTTTTAAACATGAACACAAACCACTATCAGGGTCAAAAAACGAATACCTATAAAATGTCGCCAAACTTAATATTTATCATAGAGATAATTTGTTAGAACACAAATTTAACCTGGGATTTGAAAATCGCTGATTAATAATGTGAGAAATAAGGTCTAATTAACAATTCTAAAGGTATAAACAACTTAAATTACATTAAATCAGAGATTAGCAGGGCAATGTAATGAACACAGTTGGTAAGTTTACTTTAGCATAACTGTTTTAGGTTTTCTTCACTCGTTCCAGCTAAATTAATTCCAGTTTTGAACTTGGAAATGAATACATGCTATGTGTTGGTTAATGTCTTGCTGTAATAGTTGGTATGTTTGATGAAGCTTTAAATTTACCCTCCTGACTGGGACCAGTTACACACCTCCACTGCACATTGGATCAAATGTAAATATTGCTAACCATGTAGTTTTTTAAATTGTGCTGCATTACATTACATGGGTAACATTCCAACAGAGCACAGAGAGATAAAATCAGTTGGTATATTATAATCTGCAAACACAAAGCACATTTGTCATGTTGAACCCTAGGCTTTACTTTGCCTATTAGGTGATGAATAACCGTTATGTCCTTAATTATCGTATTCTAAAGTCTTTGAAATGAATATACTCTAAAGGCCATGGATTTGCAACAATAACTGCAAATGAATAATGTATCTCTGATGTGTAGAATGGTTTAATAATGTGTAATATAGAGATGAGGTATTAATTATAAGCTGTGCTTGTTTTAACAATACCATTTCTTATGATTGAACGGTCTTATAATTATTATTAAATGTAACTCTGTCCCACCCATAATCATCATTGTGACGGGCCAGCAGTACAATGAGTTGAGGATCACAGTGTTAAGTGGGGTTAGTATGTGCAGACACTTGGAATTAGCAGCTAACGCAATGTATCACCGCGTTAGGGAGCTGCTGGTCAATATTACACTAAATCCTGATTGTTGTCTTTGTGGTGTGCATTTGCCAATCAATTACCGGTGCAGTGAGGTGACTTTCAGGACACATTTGCGGGTTAATTATTAGTCTTTGTTCATTGTTCGCTTTTGCGGGGCTTTTAGGAAGTTTTTAAACAGTGAATAATCAACCAGGTTGGTTGTCTGTGCTGTTTATGCATTTGAGATAAAAACATATAGATATGCTCACTTAGTCATTTTAGACGGCTTTTAGCCTAGAGCACATGAAGTAAAAAGGGCAGACAACATAGCTGGTATGACAACAGGAAATAATGTGATGCAATACACAAACCAACATAAGCAGATGTCTAATAAACTGACAGGCAAAATTACATTCATACACTATATTAAAATATAAACATGCACAGATCAGTCATAACATTTAAACAACCTGACTAATATTGTGTGGGTCTCCCTCATGCCACTGAAACAGCTCTGAACCGTCAAAGCATGGCCTTCACAAGACCTCTGAAGATGTGCTGTCATATTTGGCACCAATACATTAGCAGCAGATTCTTACAAGTTGCAAAACAGGGCCTACATGAACCACAGTTGTTGGATCTGGAAAATCTGAACTTTTTTGCCATGTTCCTCAAACCATTCCGGAGCAAATTTTGCTGTGTGGCAGGGCACAATATCCTGCTGAAAGAAGCCACTGAAATTAGGGAATACCTTTGCCATGAATGTCTGCAGCAAAGTAGGTGGTACAAGTCAAGGTAACATCCACATAAATGCCAGCACTCAGGCTTTCTCAGCAGAGCATTACACTGCCTCTGTCAGCTTGCTTTCTTCAGCTTGCTTTGTTCCTATGCATACTGGGTCCATCTCTTCCCAAGGTAAGCGATGCACATGCACCTGGTTCTCCATTGCTCCCTGGTCCAGCTCTGATTCTCCATTGTAGCCGTTTTCATGTATCCCCCTATGCCTAATGATGCACTTTGTGTTCCAACACATATCTCTCTTTCATCTAAAAATTAAATCAGTACTAAAATGGTAAGTGGAAAATTCATGGCAGCACACTAATCCGACTAATGATAAGGAAGGTACGAGAGAAGCCAGCAGTCACAACAGTAACATAAAAAACATTTACAGAAAACACGTCTGTTATTTGCAAACAAGCATTTAGACAAATCAGATGTTTTAAATTATAAGTACAACAGGGGCAGCTTCATAATAAATTGTAGCCACTTTATCAGGAGAAATGTAACAAAAATAATGTAAAATAATCAAATCACTTCCTACTGTAAATGTCTCAAAGCTGTAATTGCCAACAACAACTCTGCAACAAGTTCAAAAGAAGCATATTAAACCAATGCAAAAATGTGAATACTTATTTTCCCTCACAGTATTGTATGTTGATTTTAAATAGATGTTTTTGTTTAAACTTTTTGACTTCACATAACTTTTATGGTATTATACTGCTTGAGCCTAGCAGGCTTCAACTGTGCGCAAGTACGTTCCCTCTGGGTTTATGCAAATCTCTGAGAATTCGCAACTAGCAATTCTGCTGAGTGTCCATTTTAAAGAACAGTGTAGTAGCAGTAGCTCTCAATATCTATCTGGTTCTGCTTTAACTACCGCATGTGTTGACAGAAAGAAAATATGCATGTGGAAGCAGCTGGTTCTTATTTAGATTTTTTCATTGTTTGACTTTGGTGTGACCCCCCATCTCCCCATCCCTGTTTGTATCCAAATCTCAGCAAAAAACAAATATACTTATTCCTTTGCAGAGACACCACTGAACATGCAGCCTATGGATTGCCTTTATCCCGAGTATCTGAAAAACAGCACAAACACAATATGATAACATGATGTTCCATAATATTGCTTCCAGGCACAAAATCCCTGAAGTTCTATAGAGCAGATAGTTGTCATGTCTACAGACATGCTTCCTGCGAATGACAACTGCTCCACACTGATATTTATAAATATGACAGGGTTAGTATCTCTAAAACCACAGATTATCTATAGCTCTCTAGCTCCTTGGGGTTTGAGTTGATCTCTTGTCACTCTCCTGGTCCACTTCTCCAGTCTTCACCATGGAGGATCTTAATGCTGATATAGGAAACAATATAAACAATATTCTTTCCTAATGGACTGAGGTGCATGGTTCACCTGGCACACCATTCAGCATCACTGTTTGTTCATAGCAATGTGAAGCTCTTTGCATGTCAGTCTCACAAAGTCCAGATAATATTCAGCTACTTGAATGTCAATGTACATCGATCAGTTGTCTTTCGGTAATTTTCACTATGATTACTTACTTGACTTCAAGGATGACTTACTTGCAGGTGAAATTGAGCATGCATGGAAACACGGAAGTAAAGTGCATTCAGCACTAGTACTAGCTGTTGAGTCTGGCTTCACATCTGCAGCAAAGGGCAGGGAAGCCTTTCGGTTTCTTGGAAGCTGGTCACCTCATGAGACAAGGCAGGCAAATAAACTTTGCCAAAAGCAGCAAGCGAGAAATCAAATGAGCACCCCAGATACAAACCTGGCACCAAATTAGTGCTGCAAACGTACGCAGGCTAATCAATTGTAAGTGAGTTAAATTTAAAAGAACCACACACACACACACAGACACACACACATATCAAAGATACAAGCACAGGCCCAGCCTCATGCATATCTATCCGAGCGAGGTGTTCACTCATGGAGATCAGGCAGCCTCCTTATATAGCACATCTTCGAATGGCAGAAACCTTGATTTTATGCAATGCCTGTTAAAATTCAACAATCCTTGAGGCGCACTTGTGCAACACTTTTTTCGCCCATGTCTGGAGGCCCCGTAATTGTGCACACACATCAATTATGGATCGGCCTCAGCGACCTCCCCCCGCCTCATTCGCCAAATCAGACAGCCAAACCACAGCTCCCTGGGTGCTTTTTTGGGGCGGTTTGATTACAGGTGTTGTACAGGCGGCCTTGTTAAGGTCCTCTTTTTTGCTGGATGAGGGAATCCTCTCTCTCTCCTGTCCGGATAAGGGGGAAATGGGGGCTGCTGGTTGGGGGGGGTGGGGGGGTGGTTGAGGAAGGGGTAGTTGGGGGGCGTCTAGAGCTGACGGAGTCGGCCATCACATCCAGCTAACAATTTCTGTCAGGTCCCGAGAGGCCGGCTAATGAGGCCCGCCGACACGGCCGAAGGCGAGAGCCCTGCGCCGAGCCACTGGAGTGAGAAGCGAGATCGGCACCTAGCAGCCTCGCAATAATTAATCAGACGCCTCTCTCCCTTTCTTTCTCTCTCACGCACATACAGTCTTTTTTCTCCCTCTCTTTTCACTCATGCCTATTCATCTATGCTCAAACAGCCTCCTTCTCCCTTTCCTTTAAACGGTGGCCACATCCCTTCCCCCATTGTCCTCTGCATCTCCCTTTCGAGGCCCGGGCTGGCCACTGTCCCCCCGCAGGCCAGTGCATATGTGTTAATGAATTGAGAAAGAGAAAGAGAAAGAAAGAGAGAGAGAGAACCAGACAGGGGGAAGACAGCTCAGGTACATCAGATTTATGCATGAGGGAAAAATATCTGACCATGCCATGCTTTGATTCCACTGTGATGCTGTAGGAAATTATTCAATGTATCTCAAAACCCACAATTCGATTTCAGCACTGTTCAGAATTTTGTATAAAATACACTGAATAGACAAATATGACTATTAAAACAACGTGCCACGACTTTTTTTGAAAGGGCCATACAGGTTGAGATGTGTTGAGATGTCTATATGTCTATTGTAAAAGTAATGAAGCATTCTGTTTTCTTGAAATGTGATTGGAGTTATCTTCTCATGCTTCAATATATTTAGTAGCTGTTTCTGACCAGTGTGGCTTATGGTAAGAATGTAGAATGTAGAATTTGAAGCCTTAAAGCCTTGTTAAAGGTGTAGCAGTCGCAACTGTAGAAGAGAAAATGTAATCTTATGAAGTTATTGCCATTACCACAAACAACACCTAACACATGAAATAAGCTGACTTTGCTGACCAAAAATTTATTAACTTTATTAACAAGTCTATATTGTAGCTGTAATAGTGCTTGCAAAGTAGCCTTATTAAGTGGTCGATTATTTGGTCCATAAACAGGAGTTGTTCAAAAGAAAATTCGGAGAATCGGCACTGGCCTGTATTGGTTTGTTTGTTTTTTCACCTGAATGGTGCTATTCTAGGGTTAACCTATGATTGAACCTGACACATTGCAGCAAATTTTGAATTCAAAACCTCAAAGAAGCCCAACAAATTCCTAAATTACTATATGGAATGTAATGATTATCTAGCAACACCTACAGTTAGTCATTATCAGATCAACAGTAAACAAAAAATAAATAGCCTTTTTGTCACCTGTCTGTCAATGTCTTCGCACAACATCCCAAAAATTATTGGTTCCAATTATTGGTTACTGCCCTTCTGTTGCTGCCCTAAGATGCCGCCCAAAAGCCCTGCGCCTTCTGGCAATGCACCTCAGCGCGTGTAAGACACTCCAAGAGAAGGTTGAACTGCTGGATATGCTCGGGGAAGGAAAAATGTATGCGCTGTAGCACGCCATTATAGCATCAACGAGAGCACCGCTACATAAAGAAGAACGAGGCCCCGATCAGGAGGCCTGTATTAGCTTCTGTGGCAGAGCTAAAAATCTCCAGCCGCATGATGGCTGATGGCCGCCTGGTGGCTGCGCATCTTGGCTGCATCAGGGTAATGTATTAAGCTGAATTAAAAATGAAATGAACGTGTTTCAGATTCAGTCATTTTTTTCTTAGATCTGAGCTAATAATTGTTGCCGAAAACCCCAGCAAATTTGTGGAAACTGCTGATATCCTCCCCATTTTTTATTGATTTCATGGCAATATACAATTCTTCATGTATTTTAATGCTAACTTATTAAGAACATAAACATAAATTCAGCTACAGTTCCATAAAATTTAACTGTATTAATGCTTTTGTACTGTCCAGAGAAGACAAAGAAAGCCTTGGGGTGGTTAACTACTACTTTTTTTTCGCTTTTTTTTTTTTGTCTTTCTTAAAGCCCTGTATTTTTATTACTGTAAATTAAAAGAGGCTGTTGAGCTCAGTCGCTGTCCAGTGTCTGCTTCAACCAGTGGGTCACTGCAATACCACTCCTCCTGACGTGCCTGAATAAGACGTGCCTGTAAAAATGATTGGTGATTACTAGTACATTTTACTGTATTTTTATTACTATTTTTTATTATTAAATTATTACTGTATTTAAGAAAACGACAGAACCAATGAAAACACCTGTGCATGAATTACAGTACAGTCTATACAGGGGTAATATCGGTATTTACATTGTAGCACTGCAGGAGTTCAGTGTAAACTGTAGAGTATGAATATGGGATTATCTTTACATTTTGGTGAAGGGTAATGTATTAAACTGAGCTTTAATGAATTAAAGTGTTTTGGGAGCATATTCGGGGGCATATTTAGTGTTTACACTATAAAAATGAGCATTTCACTATACGTGGTTTTTCACTATACGTGGGTGCACTTGGAACGTGAGAACACTCGAGACGCTTTACAGGTGAAATTCTGTACTGTAGCATTACAGGGCAACAGCCAATCTGCAACAAGGAGAAATTAATAACGTTCTCAGATTGGCTACTTTCATAACCACCACCTCTGAGTACAGCTGACTGCACCACATGCTCTCTTGTCGTCCTGTTGCTTGTTTATGTTTGGAGCGGCTAAGCAGTGGAGGTTAATTTCATTCAGGTGTCTGATTGCCTTGGTAACCACCGCATGGCGCACGAGGCCCGGACACTACAGTCAACTGTATTCAGAGGTGGGAGGTTCGAAAATCCGCAATGGACTGAAACGTGACTGCTGATCCATGTGAAAATGCAGGGTTACTGTATATACAAATATATAAATAATTTATTATATAGACCGGCTGTCTTGAAACCCAGATCCCCAGCTCTAGTCTTGGTTAGTTGAATGAGGCGTGTTTGACCAGAGAAATCATTCAACTGTGCTGGACGCTGGCCCTCCACAACTGGTAATGTGGATCCCTTGCCTAGACTAAAAAATAACCATCAGTAATGCAGTTTGATCCAAGACTGGCCTTGACTTATGTGAGGGAAATGTTTTGTCATGAAAGGTGTTGGCAAAATTATAACAGAAAAGAAAATGTCACTGAAAGAATGTCACTGAGTGAATGGGTGTGGGAAGTAAGGGGAGCCCTTGTTTAGCCAAATCACATGTCCTTGTAGGCCAGCTTTGGGCTGATTTAAAAACTACAACAATAAACAGTAGGGAATGAAAATTAATGATGTACGTCGCTCTGGATAAGAGCATCTGCTAAATGCTGTAAACATAAACATAAAATACAGCAGGCCAAAAAAATAAAGCTGGGGTAAATGCAGGCCAAAATTAAGATAAACAGGAAGAGCGGCGCTCTCTCGCTGAACGCAGGGGAGTCCATCGCTCTGGTTACTATTTTGATAGTAATTTTGAGTCGTCTGGTCCGCGGTGGTCCACAGCCCTCTCACAGCCTGTTGCTAAACAGGTCTGTCGCTTTTGTGACACAAAAAATGGTTTTGGAGCGTCGCAAAAACGTGACGTCACGCGTCCTGATCCGTGCTCCAGCGCAGTTAGCGCTCACACTACATGCGAACCGTGCCCGAGTCCAACTGAACCGTGCTCTGGCACACCTCTTCCAAGCGGGCCAGGGACGGCTAAATGAACCGCGCCCCGGCACGGTTCGGAGCACTCACACTAGTGGTGGTCAAACGCACTCGGGCACGGTTCAAACTGCCTAGTGTGAGTACACCCTTAAATCCGGCTCAAGTGAGACAAATGCTGAGGATTTTTTCTTTTTTCGACAAAGTCAGGTCTTGTCAGATTGAGTCATATATTTAAACTCTGAGCTGTCCAACCACAATGGACCACACCCAAAAAAGTCATATAGTACATTTTAGAATAAAATATTTATTGTATTTTAGAATATACTGACAACATGTGTCAAATCCATTTCATGTTCAAAGGGGCAATGGCAGTGCGCTTCTCGTCTCATTCACATCACCGCCTGCCAGAGTGAGAGAGACAGGGCCCGACTCAGAGGCTGACCCAGGCCGCCTTGCGACCACTCACAAAGAACTCCTCCGAGCCCCGTTTGTACGGAGCTGTTAAAGATATCTCTCTATCTGACTCCGCTCGTCTCTGAGCGCAGCCCTCTATCTCTCTTCCGCCCTGGAGAGCGAAGGGAGAGGGTTTTTCGCTCTCTCTCTCTCCCAGCAGCTGAGTCAGCCTAAGGCGCAGTCTGACCCATGCGCTGCAAAGGTGAGGCGTTGTGTTTTTCTCCGGTTTGAGACAAATGCCCCCAGAAGCAACATTTTTCTCCCTTTACATCTCTGTTTTTCATCTGTTATTGTTTTCTCTCTCTCTCTCTCTCTCTCTCTCTCTCTCTCTCTCTCTCTCTCTCTCTCTCTTTCCCTGTCTCCCTCTCAATGTGCCTTTTTTCTTCTTTCTGCAGGGTGCAAGTCCTCTGCTGCTTTTCTCTCCATTCAGCCTGGTGCAGACTGGATGGTCATTTAGACGAATAGATGAGGAGAGTGTGTAGGAGTGGAGTTGCAGGGGGGAGGGGAGATTCGCTCTCTGGTGGAACCTTAAGGGTCAGGATGGAAGGTCAAGTTTTCGACCCACTTGGGCCCAGCGAGTTGACCCTGACCTCCACTTGCTCACAAAGCTGTTTTTATTTATTAATTTTTTTACTTGATGGCATCTCAGTCTGACATGCCCCTAAGACAAGGTAAAGGGCTACACTGTAAAAGCAACAAGGTGTTTTTTAGACAATGATATTGGAATCTTAATGCTATTGGCAGATAATTGAATGAAAAATATCAGCATTGGACAGATGTTCATATTCAACTGATAACACAGGTCAACAGGTCAAAATCACCAGAGATAAGTGTATGTAGGTTTTGTAGTGTTTTTCATGCTGACTTCAAATTTATTTTAGTTTTTCTCTGGCACATACAGTTCTTGTGATGAATCTAGTTATATATTGCATGATAGTTGGTATAATTAGCACATACAGTAATCCAAGAGCACCCGCGTATAGTGAAAAACCGGATTATATATTTTTATAGTGTAAACCCTAAATATGCCCCCAAATCTGCTCCCAGCACATTTTAATTTAAACTCAGTTTACTGCAGTACCCTTAAAGAGAATGTAAAGGTAAACCTGTATTCACCACCAAGTTCCCCACCAAGATATGCAACTTGGAAGGTCACGGGACAAAAGTATTGGGACACCATGCCGAGGTGAAAGGTTTTCGGGGAATAACCCCTGATCTACTCACGCTAAAATACAAATGAGGGCTCGTTGGAAAGGTCCCCTGGAGTGCATCACAGAGAAATCACACTTGGAGTGCGGGGGCTCAACCCTGGTGTGGAATTCGAAAAAAGTGCTTCCAGGTCAGCTGCAGCCTACCCTGAGTCCCCTTGTGTGAAAACACCCAGAAAACAATATATATTTACTGCCACAAAAAGTTCTCAAAAAAACCCCACTTTCATATTGGCACAGCAAGTCCATATATATATATATCTATTTGTTCTACCAATGCTCATATGTTTATGTATATATATATATATATATATATATATATATATATATATGCACAGTGGAGAAAATAATTATTTGATCCTCTGCTGAATTTGTAGGTTTGCTGACTAATGAGGGGATTTTCATTTTTATGGAGAGAGACAGAATATCAACCAAAAATCAAGAAAAAACATCTTACATAAAATGTATAAATTGATTTGCATTGAGTGAAATAAGTGTTTGATCCCCTACAACCCAGCCCATGTTGCACACAGATTACTATCAATCTATCAATTACAGACACTCCTGATCTAAAATCTTTATGTGTATAACACAGCTGTCCACAGAATCAGTTTCTTTCATTCCAAACTCTCCACCACCATGGAAAAGAACACGGACAAGATTGTAGACCGGGAAGCTGGAAGCTTGATGAGAAGGTGACCGTTGGTAACTGTTGGTGCGATTGTTTAGAAATGGAAGAAATATAAAATGTCCACCAACTGCCTTCAGTCTGGAGCTCTATGCAGTATCTTGCCTCATGGGGTGAGACGATCATGAGAAAGGTGAGGGATCAGCCCAGAACTAAGCAGGAGGAGCTTGTTAATGATCTGAAGGCAGTTGGGACCACATTCACTAAGAACCTCATTGGTAACGCACTACATCATAATAGACTTATATCTCGCAGAGACCGCAAGGTCCCCTGCTCAAGAAGGCACATGTACAGGCAATCTCAAGTTCTCTAAATGATTCAGAGAAGGCTTGGGAGAACATGTTGTGGTCAGATGAGACCAAAATCGAGCTCTTTGGCATCAACTAGACCCGCCATGTAAGGAATATGAGAAATGTAGAGTATGAATACCAAAGAACACCATCCCCACAGTCAAGCATGGAGGTGGAATTCTAAAAGATTTAGAGAGTTTCTGTAAAGAGGAATGGGCCAAAATCCCTCCTGAGATATGTGCAAACCTGGTGACCGGCTACAAGCAATGTCACTGCTGTGCTCACCAACAAGGATTTCTCCAAGTCATCTTTTATGTAACGAGTTTTTTCTTCATTTTTGGTTGATATTCTGTCTCTCTCCATAAAAATTAAACTGCTTAATAAATTAGAGACTTAAAAATCTAGGAAGGGATCAAATAATTATTTCCACCACAGTATACATATATACAGCTGCAAAATATCCAGTTTTTCCACTTTTGAATGAAATGTATGCTTTCTTTTTATTGTTTTTGTTGGTTTTTTTTAATGGCATGTATGTGGCAACAAATAAACATTCAAATGATATATTTTGTATTAAAACAAAAGAAATGCAAACGCAGTACAGGGAACACTCTTAGGCACATGTAGAATTACTGTTTATTTGTTGAATGTAACATAATGAGGGCGTGTAGCATGAAATACAGTTGTACATGGTAGCTTTTATTTATTTGAGATGTAATTTTTCTAAAATGAATTTCAACCCCGAAAATAAAAAGAAATTGTTCAAAATGCTTGTTTTAATGTAGAAAATAATTGATTTTCTCCTAAAACATGCATTTTAAAGTTCTGCATACAACTGTACTTCAAAAGTTACCATCATAAAAAGTGTTACTTTTTTTTTTCACTTTTCTGTAATACAGCTGGAGTCTCTTAGAATGTTTCTACTTATGCATTGTAGTTAGCCCAGATATTTTTGATGTGTTCTCAAATATAACCTCAAAAGAACCAGTTGACGTTGGAAATTAGAAGACAGAAATAAAACGAATTAAATAACAATTTAAAAAGATCCTAAGACTTTGCATTTTGTGATCTTGTTAACACAGATTTTGTTAACAGAAATCATCCTAAGATGTCTGCAGAGCATAAATCAGCACATTACTCCATCAGTCTGATCAGGAAGTAACATTGTGTAAAATATTAGATGAAATATTAATGCTGGAGTGTTGTTTCTAAACAGAGAGAATGGCAGGTCTCATTTTGTTTGTTTGCGCTTGTATTGTAATAAATGGGAAGCTGCTGTTTAAACATTTAACCAACGGTAATTGAATGTTGTGTGTGAAACCTCTTGGGAAGGAAGCGGGTTTGTGTTTATTATTTATGCTGGGGTCCTCACATTCCTGTAGCTTTCAGGGGTGAATTATTAGCTCAGCATCTGTAGCGGCACAGATCTGATGCAGATTTACAACAGCAACAAAAATGTCAACAGACAAACATTCCAAGAAACACCTGTAAGAAGACAGGATTTAAATTGTTTTTTAATGATCAATTATAATGATAATAATAATAATTATAATGATTTTATATATATATATATATATGTGTGTGTGTGTGTGTGTGTGTGTGTGTGTGTGTGTGTGTGTGTGTGTGTGTGTGTGTGTGTGTCTGAGTATGTTTTCTAGCGTGGGTGACATTTGGTAGAAACATTTGCTTAATTCAATAAAAGTGATGTAAACTGAAATATGGTGTTAGTCGAAACACATCGTAGCCTAAGTCACTTACCTATTCTAACACAGTAGCAAAATCATAAAAACACAACTAAGCCACAGAAAAAGGAAAAGGAAAACTCCCTCATTCATACGATGCATCACTGCAAATTCTTCCACCGTGAACGAAACTAGTTCACCCACGTAATCTGTATATCTGTATAATAGTCTATATAATATGAGGCTAATAGTGTAAGTTAAGTGGGAGTGGGTGAAGGAATGAGCATTGTAAACTCGAAACATTGTACGTCAAGACTGTTGTAACCTGAGAACCACTTGTAATTCCTTCCATACTGCTGTAATACTATTAAATGTGCTTCTAATCAGTTTTTCTACAGTTACATTAGACTAGTTTTAATTAAATAGGTTTCTTTTACACTGAAATGTAAAATAAGTACACATCCTCGAAGAACACATTCCATATTTTAATGCATGATTGCTGTTGCTCCAGTATAACTCACTATACTGGAAAAATGGCAGATCTTGTGGTCTGGGCAAAAGTTTCCCATGCACATAAATGGAATTAATGAAGGTGTTCAAGCTTTGTTTTGTTTTGATGTGTTTGCGCATGTGTGTGAGTAGAGAGAGCAACATAAAGTTTAGCAAAGTGTAAGTGTGTGTGTGTGTGTGTGTGTGTGTGTGTGTGTGTGTGTGTGTGTGTGTGTGTGTGTGTGTGTGTTTTTTCGTGTGTTTTCCTATGTGCATGTGTTT
>JBBPDC010000109.1:956837-967731 GCA_037974485.1 Hemigrammopetersius urotaenia | reverse complement strand
TCAAAAGCACATAACATAGCTATTTAAGAACCTTTACACGATGTGGCTGTTCTTTATTCTTTAAACACATCTAATGGTTATTTAAAGAAGCATTCCTCAGGGAACCAAAAGTGGATCTTCTTTGGTGCAAAAACCCTTTCCTGGCACCTTTATTTTAAAGAGAGCATGAGGTGTACCCAAACCTGCCTGCATATGCAGATATTTAGAGCATGAACAGAGACAGATAGCAATGGGGGTGTTGGGTTAGAAGCTATCTCTCTCTCTTTCTCTCTGGTCGTTACCTGGAGCAGGGTCCAGGCCAGGTGAATGATGACACCGTGTCAGCCGTTGCTCATTAAGGGGGCTGTCAATCAACAGCTGGCTGGGGGGGAGCAAAGCAATTGCAAGGAGGCGTCTGAGGGGTCAGTCATGAAGATGTTCATTTTCTATTCATCCATCAGCGTTTCCTCTCCACCGAATCAATTTACAACACCAAAGCCTCTCTCTACCCAGACATTATAAAAAAACAACACAAAAACAAAAAGAAATGGCAACAGACATCCTCCTTGGAAATGAGATAAGGGAACAAGTCTCCTGATCACAGAAGGAGAAAACAATCCCATTCTAAAATACACAGAAAAATGTACATCAGGATTCTGATAACTAGGAAATGGATGATCTAGCCAGTGCATGCACTTGTTTTTGTTTTTAATTCTAAATTAAATTATTGCTACAGCATACCAATAATGATTTGTATTAAATGGATTCCATAACTGCAAGTATAATATAAATATATAACAACCCTATTATATGCACGACACTAGAATTACTCTAATTAATATGACTAATTGTAAAGCCTTATTCTATGGGTGTCCAAGTCTAAAATATACTGCAAAATGTTGGGACAAAACCTTATATGTCAATCTTAATAGTTTTATCTAGGAAATGTTTGGGAATGTATGCTACTCCATTCAAAACTGGTTCTATGTAATATTTAAAAAAATGCTCTAGTAGAATGCTTTGGTGCAATTCAAGGCTCTTTTTTTTTTTAAGGAAATCTTGAAGGAACCATTTACAACAGGTTTTCCATCGTAAAGAATCATTTAACCATGTAAGTATGCAAATGATTCTTTGAGCTTTGTCTCTTCTAAAGAGCTATTGAAGGATCATTAAAGCAGGTAAAGTGCTGTATAGACTGAATAGGTAGATGTATGTAAATGGTTTGTTTTCATGACATTGCAGGGACTTTAAAAAGGACTGTTTTGCAGCATTTTGCAGTTATATTACATGGATTGGGGGATGAACTTTACAGTATTGACGTACTCCATCAATGATAAAAAAAAATTGGCAGTTTGGTTTTCTATGATATGGACCTTTTAAACAAATCCATGTTCTGTGTGTGCATTTTAATGTAAGGCTCTCTATAACAGAGCTGTAGTCAGAACTACTTTTGTCGAGTCAAAAGTCCAGGATAAGTCCAAGTCAAGGCAGAGGTTTGAGTCCAAATGACAAAGACAGATGACTGACTCTGAAACAGTCTATAGAGCAGAGCTGAAGGACTTGAGTCCAAGTCCAAACACCAGCCAGTCTGAGAACACAGAAAAAGAGTCTCGCGAGATCGGACTCAAGTACTTCATAGACAACTCTATATACAACAGTTGATTTTTAGTATGAAGCCATGTATGAGCAGTTTGATATATATATTTTCTTCATGTTTTATTGATTTATTACAAAGCTTCTTAATCATACATTTGAGATACTAATTAGTGTTTTTAACATTATGTACATGATCAGGATTGAGGTGTGATGGTTTCTTTGTGTGTACTGCAGCAAGGGAGTCAGTATTATAGCTACTTGGAAGGTATGAAGTGCCTCTCTCTCTCCCCCTCTCTCTCCCTCTCTCTCCAGCTCTCTCCAAGCTGTCTCGGCTTGTTATGTATTCTCTTTGAGATGCCATGTCTGACAGTAGGAAGGCTCCTACTTGATATGTGGTGCACGCATTAATTTAGTTGTTGGGTTCCTGCAGATGTCAGCACAGTGGTTCATTAACGCTGTTTGTTTTATAAAAAAAAAAATTAAGAAGAAGAAGGAAAGAAGAAGAAAAAAACTTGCTAAAAGCACACAAACACGCAGACATGCACACAAATCGAAAAGCCAAGGTAACAAACCTGAGCAAAATTGGCCGCACAGACTTTTCAGCCACTAACGTGCAAAATTACTGAAACTGTCAGGACAAACAACATTTTTTTGAAAGGGCACTGAAGCTCAGACATGCAGAGGGAATGTGAGGAATAAAGAGAGGTTTGAGGGAAAACAGGATGAAAATATTGGCAATAAGGATTCAGGATTCGAAGGAAATAATTTAGCAGGCAATTCATTTTTCTTTTTAAGTTCTTTGATCATTTTAAATTACATCACTTGGTCATGCCACCTCAGACATTCACTAAACATTGCTTCAGCGAAGTCTCAACAATGCTGGAACTTAAATATGGTCATGGCAGTGAAACTCATTGAACTGAACTGCCTACAAATACAGATACCGCTTGTCAATACCCATACTTATCGATCAATGCTTATTTTATATTTACTTTTTTGTAGAAATTGTAGAAGTTTCCTGTATATATGATGAGAGAAGCATTCACTATGTCTGGTCACCATGTGTGGTGTGGATGCACAGTGCATCTAGCATCCACCATTTGAAAATGCCAGCTATGTTAGAATGCATTGACAACACATAAATACTGATAGCAGCCTGATACTGATAGCATTTCTCCAGGAGCTTATTGATAGTTTGGTACTGACCAGGCAGGAACTGGTACCAATTTAGAAACAGACATTAAGAAACAGTCACAGACAGATGGATGGATGATGGATGGATGGACAGATAGATGAATGAATAAAAAGAATGACGGATGAATGGAGACAGACAGACAGACAGACAGATAGATAGATAGATAGATAGATAGATAGATAGATAGATAGATAGATAGATAGATAGGGGTTTAACACAGCATTCTGAAGACAGAAAGCGAATGTGAGAGGCAGGGACTGAAGGATTTGGTGAATAAGCAAGTGAGAGAGAGAGAGAGAGAGAGAGAGAGAGAGAGAGAGAGAGAGAGAGTGGGGGAAGAAAAGGGTGAGAAAGAGATGGGGTGTGGTTTCATTCCAGAAGATGTCATGCTGTCGGGCTGGGCCAGGTTGCTACCCTCTGTATCCATGTAAGCCAAGCTCAGCACCCGGCAGATGCCCCTCCATCACTAGCCTAGCAGACAGCCATCACGATGCCAGAACAGAGGGACGGATGGCGGGGACAGATATTCAGAGAGGGCACGGGCTCACGCAGAGATGCCAAATATAGCGATAACTCTCACCACTCTGCCGCTCACTCTCCAAGAGAAACAGACACACTTTCCTCGCCACAGCGGTGACACCCCCGCAGGCTTTCTGGAATATTCCAATCCCGTTTCCTGACTGCCATTATCCGGCAAACGTGTGACATGTGAATTGTAATTAGTAGCTATGGGGTGAACGGCAGAGTGGGGCCTCTGCACACTTGGGGGCTTATATGAAAACTCCAACAGGCTGGAGACCCCCATCCCATTCAACCACCCTAACTCCTACAAAAACTCCCTCCTATTTAACAATTGCTCGGACCCCTCTATTTTAACGTAGTCCCTGTACTTGTGTTAACCTGCCTTCTTGGGCCAAAACTGAAACTTGCCGTATATCTGCATACACAAAAATACAAGACTGTTGATTGTCTATATGTCATGTGCATAGTCATACAAGCACCACACACTGTGAAATTCTTACTCTGCATTAAATCTATTCACCAAGTGGAGCAGCGTGTTGGGACAG
The DNA here is from genome assembly GCA_037974485.1 of Hemigrammopetersius urotaenia. Taxonomy (NCBI): domain Eukaryota; kingdom Metazoa; phylum Chordata; class Actinopteri; order Characiformes; family Alestidae; genus Hemigrammopetersius; species Hemigrammopetersius urotaenia. The sequence continues at coordinate 963,894 of JBBPDC010000109.1, read as the reverse complement.
TACCTTAGCTGTGACACCCCAACCACTAGACCATCCAAGAAGTCTGGACTCCCTTTTGCATTCAATGTGAACTCTAAATCTATAATAAGGCATACGTTTAAATATTAAACTAGATCTTTTAGGCACTGCATTCAATATGTCAGGCAGTTACAACAATATACAATATATACCAGGTCTCAGCCTTGAGTTTCAGTCACCACATTCTGGAGACAACTTTTATGAGTACGTTACTGATTGTATTTTCCATTTTTTTATGTAATCAGCTTTTATTTAAGCGTGCAACAAATTATTTTAATACAGTACTATTAAATGAAACATTTTATATTGGCTTACACTTATATTGGCTCCTGCAGCTTACCTTTACATCCTTATTGTGTTAATTCAACTGACAAGTCACAAACAGGTGCCTGCACCACAAATGGATTGAAAGGTCAACCTAGTGTGTGGTTAATAATGTATCATGTTTACATGTTATTACAGCCCTAAATGTTTTATACTAACCTGAGCATTTATTCCCCATCAAATAGCGTGTTCTGTTGATTTTCACTTTTGAGTGGTATTGTATGTCATTGTTTGTAAACAGTCAGTGTTTTTGATAATACTGTCATGTTAGATTAGATTAGATTAGATTAGATTAGATTAGATTAGATTAGATTGACTTTATTAATCCCACAATGGGGAAATTCCTTAGAAACAGCAGCAGTAGTGAGAAAGACAGTTTAACAGGATCCGTGGGAACAAAATAACGACAACGAAGATCAATATATAACAATATATATAACAATAAACGATTTCTCGCTGTATAAATATAAGTAAAGTTAGATGTGTTAGAATTGCTGGATATGTATATGTGTGTGTGTTTATGTGTTGTGTGTGTGTGTGTGTTTGTATGTATTTGTATTGGATACATGTATATTTCTATGTAGTTTTGGACACACTTCATCAGGTTCATGTAGGTTTTATGCTGGTGTTCTACAAAAACATACAGGGTTACTTAAGTGTTTATATGTGGATAACTACAGGTACACACTGGCAAAGAGGGTTAGCAAAGGAAGTGTGTGTGTGTGTGTAAGTGTGTGTGTGTGTGTGTGTGTGTGTGTGTGTGTGTGTGTGTGTGTGTGTGTGTGCAAGCGCACACTGACAAGGAGAGTTAGCAGAGGGTGTGTGTGTAAGCCCTGCGTAAGCCTAGGCAGGGCGGCTCTTATCGATAACCCTGCGGTGAGCTCTACAGTGCAGCGTGGCAGGGCTAGACTTCAGGGACTGCAGATAATGGGATGGCGCTGGTACTTAAATCTCAGTGAACCACAGCAGAGCAAGTAATTAGCAGCGCAGCTCCACACTGGAGGTGCTAATCACAGCCAACGCAAGGCTGCTGTTGGCCATGGCTTACCCATAGACCAGGGAGCCTGTCCGCCGCCCGCCCTTCAGCGCCACTCCACACATGAAAACACCGTCATCCCCAACACCCCTGCAGAAAGAGAGAGAGAGAGAGAAAGAGAGAAGAATAGAATTCTAATTTAGCTGTGGTGTCGAAGGACAAAGATGGAGCTCTGTCCTGTCATTGAAGGTTCATTAGAGGAACAATAGTGTCCTGACGATTTCATTAGCAGAGGTTAATAAGCAGGAGTGGGGCAATTCATTACCCAGGATGCTCTCTGTTGTGGGGAGAGAGGGCCAGGAGGTCGCAGCTTCAGACGGCGCACAGGACCGCCTCCTCCTACCTTCTCCACGAGGGCAGATTCACATGGATACTCACTCTCATGCTGAAACAACCTACATAAGCAACCAGTCAGAAATGAAAACCATTTTCCAAGTTTTCACAATTAAAGTTAGATCTACATCATGTATCACAAGAATACTCATTCTTCACAATGTTGTACTATGGAGCAGTGTGTGTTCAGGGTATCTGGTCTTTTAGCTGGCTTAGGCCTGAATAGTAAAGACGAGGCGGCTGTTGAGGACATGAACATGTTACATGTCGTGAGGACATTGTACTCCATTTTCGAAGTGATGTGACAGACAGCAAACATCTCTCACTTTCTTTCAGCTCTCGCTAATAGCATCCACAGTGAAGCACTGGTGGTGAAAAGACTCCCACTCATTCTGGCAAGCACAACGAGACCACTTCATTTCTCCCATGCTAAGCGATATATTGAAATTTCAATGCTTTTCAGTTTTTAAATAGGATGCCGACTGAATTGGTTTAGCTAAAGGCTCTGTATCCTTTGAAATAAAGCGAAGAGCTTGTCCATTCACCCTTCAGTCCGCACAGTCCGTTCATGGAAAATGTTCAAAGTTCATTGTGAGAATATTGTTTTTGTGATGTCACCCATACCAGCATATTTACACTCATCTGCCCATTCACACTGAAGTGTTCCACCAGTACTGCTTTTTGTAAGGAAGCCAGGTAGAGCAAAGCTAAAGCACAGTAACAAGAATCTATTTAATTCAACAAGATTAAAAAGAGTATGAAACATATGTAAAATGTTATGTAAAACGTGTTTTAAGACTGACACAGACGTCCTCAGGAAAAGAAGAAATCAAATAGAGAATTACGGAAACTTTGATGATATTAAGCGTTTACATATCAACTGTTTTTTTCCTTTGACATTTCCTTCAGCTGTAGTTTCAACTGTCAAAATTTTAATACAGTAAGCCTCGAGCATGTGCCACTAAAACTACAATTCCCACAGTGCATTGCATCTCTCGACTGGCTGGAGCTAGCAGCAAAGCAGCAGACACCAAAACATCAAAGTTTAGAGGTACGAAGCGGTTGACTTTCTACAGTTTCGTGTCACACAAATACTATATCTAATAAAATGTCAATGTATGTTAATATATGTAGTGCATCTGCCAAAAAGGAAACATTTAATTTTCCAGTTTAGCCTGGCTCGTGAAACTTTGTGAGGAAAAGAAACACTATTCAAAAGCCTTACATTTTATTAAAATGTCAGGTCAGTCGGTATGTTTAAAACAGTTCTCGTTCTATATTTTGAAGAAACATTTTTTCAGTAATAGCGAATTGTAGTAAAAAAAAAAAACAGCATTAGGAGGAGGCCTGTACAGTCAAACAAAAAACGGTAATTACTGTCATACAAATAAAGAATTCAGGCTGTAGTTTGCAGATGTGTACTGCATATAAAGTCAGTAACAATGATAACAGTAATATAACTATTTATATTATATTTTGTAATAAGCATATGCTATTAATATGCTCTTATTGATGTTTTGATTGGTGGAAAACAAAGTGCGGATGGATTGTAGTAAATATAAGGGTCCTATTGTCCTCCAAACCAGTGAATCATGACAAACATAACAGCTAGAAAAAGCTCTCTCTTGTTGTTAAGGAACAGTTAAAGTGATTTCAGTAAGTAAATATTTGTGTGTGGCATCTCCTTTGGAAAAGAAGGCAGTACTCCAATGAAAGGAATGCATTTGTTTTCTTTATTAAAGGAGTGCACATATATTTATATAAATGGGAAATGCCACAGTTGCACTTGAAACGGCTCTTTGTAATATCTGAGTTACATTATCTCTGTCCTCTCTTGAAAGTGTGTGTTTGTGTGTGTATGTGGTGTATACTGAATAATGTGTCATTATCATCTCTCTCTCTCTCTCTCTCTCTCTCACTCTCTCTCTCTCTCTCTCTCTCACTATGTTCAGGACTTGGGAAAGTGATTGTGTGCATGTTATGTCATTTCCTCACTCGCTGAGGATAGCTTCTGTAATTTAGTTGTTTTAAAACAACAGAGAGACAGGGCATTAGTATTCTCCTGATCTGTGTGGAAAGGTTGCTGCTTTACTAGCCGAATATCAATGATGTGGACGCACAGACCCACCAGCACACACACACACACACACACACACACACACACACACACACACACGCATATGTACACTCTAAGGGACCTGAGATAGCGCTTTGATGGTGACAGCCAGGCTAGAGTAATAATCGTGATGGTGCTGGATGTAAAAAACAGGCCATAAAAGCTTACAAATACACAATACTGACCACAACACTATTCTCCTTCTCCCAAAGACAAACAACTACAACAAAAACGCCACACTCAGGGATGGTTTATTATCATTATAATACAAACGCTTTTAACTTCAAAACAAAAAGACTATTAGAATCATCACCTTTCTCAAAGCACTACCTTCCCTTAATGCATACCTATCTTTCTTGTGGCACAAAGAGTCTTTCAGCTCAGGGTCAGTAATACAAAGCTTGTTACCATGATAAATTATGCCATGAAACCCTTTTCTGCTTACAGTCGTATGCAAAAATGTGCACACCACTGCTCAAAGATCATGTTTTGTTTGTTTTCAAAGTAAAAATAGCTACACATGCTTTGTTAGAGAACAAATTTAATTGCAGCATTTTTCAGCTGTTTTTATCTCACAGTTTCTATTTACTGAGTTTACATACACTAGAGGAAAAAATAAATATACTTTTTCCATTCGTTTGGCACAGATGACATCTTATATGTGAGATTTAGCAAATGAACAGTAATTATTATTACAGCGTTTATTTTCATTTGGAAAATCAACAAAACATTCAAGGGGTCCAAACTAGGAGTGTGTATCATGTATAACATCAGTACTTTAGTATCATTGAATGACTGCGTGTATCATAAACAAGAGCAGATATAGAGGGAAAACAACAGCTGTGGTATACTAACTGCCTAAAATGTAGATGACTGGATGTGAGCCAGTAATCGTGTTTCATCATTTTTAGTTAGTCTTATTTTATTTATCCTATTTAATCATTTTTATCAATAGTTTTTTCACTCTTTGTTCTTAAATAGTTCATTTTTCCAACAAAAAAAAGAAAGTCAGGAGACAAATTAATGTAAGACAGACCATGTGCAGTGAAAATGCCCTCAAATATTAACAGTGTTCTCCCACGCTTTATTCAGAACTGCTTTAACCCCTTAAACCTCAAGCTTTCTATTTTTTTATATGGTTAGATCTTTTTTTTTTCAGTAAATGCTAACATTTATTGTTAACTTCTGTGAATGTGTTTGTTGTCTCAAGAGTGAGGATTTAAATTGTGGGCCCACGGATAAGACCTTAGGATTTAAGGGGTTAGCTTTGCTTCTTCGCAGTCCTGACATTTCTGAGAGGCCAATAATCAAACACGCCTGCCTCTTCCCTCCACCTAGCCAAACACTGGCATGCCAACTTTTCCTATTGAAGTTGGAGTGACAGCACAACAAAACATAGAGCCGGCTCTGCCGCTTCCCCGTTCTGCCGGCGTCAGCTCGCTAGTTTGTTGCATATCGACATCAGAAGTTGGAAGGAAACGGCAACGTTTTGTCTGTCTTCGCTGGCCTGAGTTTGATTTGCCATGTTTTTCCTTTCAAGCTATTTGTTTGACTCAATTTCCCTCCAGTCTTCCGTTTTTCACAATGCATTTCATGCACAAAGTGCGAGCTGAGAATTGTAGCAGTACAGAAGGAGAAGGGGGGGTTGAAAGGGGGGTTTGAGGAGGGTGGGTTGCAGCAGAATGAATGAATGAATAAAAAGGGGGCTAGTTTGAGAGGTCTTGTGTGCAGTAATAGTGTATTCTTGTACCTGTTCTTTGACGGATATTATAACGTCCTTTTTTTCTGCGCGCAGGGTTTTCTTTCAGTTTTTTTTTTCTTCTGACCATGAGACAAAAATCAGAAGGACAGCAAGTGTTACCGCTTCTTTTCAGAAACTGTCGACCCCTTAAAACCCAGAGAAGGGGGGTGGGGGGGGGGAGAAGGAGGGGTAAAGGACAAGGGTGGAAAAGAGAAAGAGAGAAGGAGGCTTTGTGTCAGGTGGCGCTGAAGTGGGCAGCTGCACTGTACACAGCCTGCGTTAATACCACCCCCCCACACCACCACCACCACCTTCTCCCAACACACACACACACACACACACACACACAAACACACAAACAAACTTCCACTCTTCTCTGACCATGTGAAAGATAAGGCTGGGTAATATGGATGGACAAAAATCTTATCACTGTATATTTATTGTTCTTGTCTTTATGTCTTTACAGTCTTAACATAAGCACTTTCTTTCAGGATCAGTAACACTTTCTGGTTCTGATATGTATGTGTGTGTGTGTGTGTGTGTGTGTGTGTGTGTGTGTGTGTGTGTGTGTGTGTGTGTGCTTATATAAATATATATTTTTGTTTATGTATGTATGGCTGCAAAACCAGCTAATTTTGAACGTATCAATTTGTGAATGTATTCACAACCAACAGCAGTTTACTTTTGCCCATTCACACTGAGATTCCAAGTTGTTTTAAGGTGGCTGGACTGTGTTTTGAAATTAGGCACAATGCAGGGGAGCCAATCAGAAACAACGTCATTTACATGTTTCAGTGTCAGAAGCCCAGTAATGCTCATGGAAAAATGAATCATGCTTTTTAATAAATAAAACAATACAGATGTTTGTATTTAAATGCAAGAAAAAAAATTTAATGCAAGAAAAAAACTACGATACGGGTCTAAATAAATGTGTTTCACCATAATTAGAGTTGCACTGAAATTATTGCTGCTATCAAATATTTTCACATCTATGTTTTTGATAATGATGCTGATGCACGCAAAATGACGAAATCTACTTGTATTGGCATTACAGAGAAATATAGCTTCTATTGGTAGTGTTATAATTTGGACAGCAGCCTAAATACTCTTGTTTTCTAGATTAATTAATTAATTAAAAATTTTTTTTTTCCCAATTATTTTCACCACAACCCCTCTGTCGCAATGTGTTGTTTGTCTTAGTGAGAAGGAGATGTTTTGTGGTCAGTTTTGTGAATTTGCAGCCCATTTATGGCCCATTTTTACATCCAGTGCCCTCACTAATGCTTAGTGCCCTCACTAATGCTCCTTAGAGTTTGTGTTTTGTGACCATTTGAATAGATATCCCTGGAAAAAGGTGGGCTTTTAATGTGGGCTTTGCAAAAAATTGTTTTTCATTATTCAGAAAAGCCTTTTTGGTTTCCCTGATAAAGGGTTTTAACTTGTGTACGTCATCTGTAAATCAGATAAAAGACATGACAAATAGTCCCCC
>JBBPDC010000109.1:937657-956827 GCA_037974485.1 Hemigrammopetersius urotaenia | reverse complement strand
AGAAAAAAAAGGGAAAAGAGGTCCCCCCCCCCCCCCCCAGTTTATTAGCAGAAGTTGCATTAGAGCAATTGATTAAAACTTTAGCACTTACAACAGACCTCAAATATATTTATTGTAGACACACAAACACACACAGATACACATACACACACACCCGTCACAGGGTATGCCCAGAAGCGTGTAACCGTTGAAGAGGAAACCTAGACTGATCTGTCTAGAAATTACTGTTCATTAACCACTTTGATTGCAGTGCCCTGTAGAGCACGAGTGAAAAGAGGATGATGACGATGTGTCTCTTTTCTTTGACGGTGTTGGCCTGTGTCAGTGTATCAGGGTGTGCAGGAGAGAGAGGATATGCTACTGACCTGCCTCCACTCCCCACACGCACGAGCACACCACAAACCTAGAGCGCCATCTAGTGACCACCACTGTGGCTGGCCTGACCCCTGCACCTCTGGAATCAGTACAGTAAGTGGATCTGCTCCGTCAGAAGGAACATGAGTGTAGAAAAAAAAGAAAATGGTGATTGAATTACATTTCACATATGATGCATGGACACACTTTACAGTGTTTAATAAGACAATGATGTATGTACACAGTTTACAATGGTTAATAAGTGGTTAATGTGTAATGCACTAAATTTGCTTCATTTAAACATGAACCATTTTAAAATCAACTCAGTTTTGTCCTTTAGTTAACTTACTTTTGGCAACTATTGTGTAGCACATCGTTACTGTCCTATGAGAACCTTGTAACTCATTTTTGCATTGAGAGAAAATGCCATGATTACTGATATTTAAGGCCAATACAATTGCTGTAAAATTTTGTTGAAGTTTTTCTTCTCCTGAAAAGTAACCAGTTTTGCAATAGTAGTGAAACTACATTGAAATGAAGTTAGGATTGTGGTTTGTTTGTTTCTTTTCAATTGATATTTGCTTAAGAAATTTAAAGCACTTTATACATATGTGTAAATTGCCGTGTCCTGTAGTTGGGACTGTTGTCGTTTTAAGTTTCTCACCTTATGCATGGAATAGTGCAAATCTCCTGAAATATAATCTTGTCCATTTTGTTTTTGCTTTTTTTTTTACTTTTGGCAACGAATAGGCTAGCAGAAATAGTCCACAACTATATGTAAGCATATTAAATACTTTTCATATTAACTTTCATTATAAGTTAACATTTTCTTCCCTATTTTTGAAAAGTTACCATTTTGGAGATGGAAGGGTTTGTTCCGACAGTGTATTTGTGTATTCAGGTCTGTATGTACATTATATGTGTGTTTGCATTTGATTGTGTTTGGGGGCCGTGCAAGCCTGAATGTGTGTGACCCTTTCCTTATGGCAACTGAGGGCTTACAGCAGAGTTTGTGTTTATGTATTAATGTGTGCGTGTGTGTGTGTGTGTCTGTGTGTCTGTGTGTGTGTGTGTGTCTGTGTCTCACCTCTCAGTAATGAAATCATGCGGGTCAGTGGGAGCAGGGAAGCATGGCATTCGGGCAGGTCAACCAACGGCTTGGAACTAAGCTGCTTTGACCTGGCCTGGTACTGCCTGCCAAACACATAGACACACACACACACAAACACACACACACACACACACACACACACACACACACACACACACATGCAGGTTCCATCTCGCTACCTAAAACAGTTGCCACAATGTACAAAGACACATGTTAGAGCCATAGACAGTAGTGTCCGTATTCTGTTTCTTCTTATTCTTTACTGCTTTTATATATCTGTTTTCAAATCATATCATTTGTATTTTATTCACATTTTTTTTCATACTGACTGTTAGACTGCCAAAACAATGTAATTTCCCAGAGAATTTTGTTCCAGAGAATTTAGCATTGCTAATATGATTACTTTGCAACAAATGGATTTAATAGTAAAATTGCCTCACCAAACTTGCCCGAAAACTACTCAAAGCACTCGAACATGCAAAACATACCTATAAATATTTCATGAATCTTTTACTAATGTGAACAACAAAAAAGCAATAAGATACTTTATCGATATTTTAACATATGATAATACAGTTAATAGTGCTTAACAGAAACTTGAAAGAACTGCTAACAAAATGCTAACCACAACTGTAACAATAATAATAATGTATTTGGTATTAATAATCGTTTGTTTACCATACATTAGTTTCTTGTTGTAATTAGTGTCATTATTGTTATTATTATTATTGTTGTTATTAATATTATTATTATTATTGTTGTTGTTGTTGTTATTGTTATTATTATTATTACTACTATTATTACCAGTCTTACTATTATTAGTAGTAGTAGTATTATCAGTATTATCATTATTATTTATTATGCTAATGGGCTGTGTACTTCTTTTGCATATTTAATAGTACAGATCAAATTAATAGGAGGCACCTCAGTAATGAAACCATAAGGATAAATGTATTAAACATTATTGAGTTTATGTTTACATTTAATAATAAATCCATGCACAACAATGTAAACTCACATGTAAACGTAAAACCCACTAATGCCTAATACGCCAGATATGTTCCGTATAGCAGTGAAATGAGATGCATGAAATGCTCACCTATTTACAGCCGAACAAAGATTAGCTATTGACCAGCCAGTTTTCATGGACACACCAGGATCAATTGGGTCTACATCTTCCAGTCGTACAATCTACCACTGTGTTACAAACTGTAGTTAAAGCCGGTAATTAATATGGACGAGTGGAAGCTGGCTTGTTTGGTGACTCTGTTACAGTATGTAAATACATTCAGTCCTCTCCCGGTAATACTGTAGGAGGGGACACAGAAAGGGGAGAGATTACGTACACAGATATTGCAAATGCAATTGTCTGAACATGGGCGGCGGCGGTTTGAAAATTGACTTTTTGATTATTCTGTTAGTACAATAATTAAATATTCCACGCCCAGGGTTCTGAAAGCCACTGAAGCAAGAGGATATTTAACAGGGCTTGACAGATGTTTTAAATAATGTTTATTTATCAATACAAATATAAAGAGCCTCAAAGTGGAGCACCTTGGGCTGCGGCCTCCTGGGCCAGGCATGCATACTTGCTGCATTTTATGTTCAGTTTCTACAACTTTGTTGAAGACCAGATTATTTATATGCCATCACAGTAAATTGTGAACAAAGTTGCGAATATATTGTGGTGGAGAGAGTATTTATTTTAGTGTTTCTTGGTTTATTTCATTTAAGTTACCCTTATTGTTGGAGGAGGCTAATGTTTTTGTAGTGTTTACACATTTTAATACAAAACCTTTCAATCGTTGATCCACTTTTTGTGGCCATGCTGAAATGCACTTCTAACTGAAAGAATGACCCAGATGTATAAATTAATAAATGAATACATGAGCATACGCGACCAAACATCTACTCAGATGTATGAATTAATAAATGAATACATGTCCATATTTATTCGCCATAGCAACATACACTGACCCACAGTGGTCTTGCAGGAAAATAGAATTATATAATTTAATTAGAGCCCTTTTTACCATTGCCCACCACCACAAAGCAATGCAATATCTTTACGTATCTACATGTGAAAATGTCAATGCCATTCAATATCAACATACCATTTGCAAGTCCAAGCTGTGGCTCTGGGAATATAAGGGCATAAATCGCAAACCTACAGGTCCGTACGAGGAGGGACACAACACTGAACCTTACAACCACTCAGTAGGAAGCCTATGTTTGGCAGCTGGTAGTTTTGAATCGACAGCTGATCATTTTGTTTCTGGAAGGACTGAGATGTTCCGTCTGTAAAGAGCGTGGGATGCAACTTGAGCAACTGTGCTTTCATTCATCTGGGAAATTGACACTACAATTTGTGAGTAACTATGAATAAAGACATGCTTTTCAATGATCCTAGTTTAGATTAAAGTTTGGGTTTGTGCATGTGTGCATGTTTTAACACCATTTGTTTGACAATTGCATGGAAAGCACCAATTATTTTACCAAATTCCTTTTGAAATTTATAGAATGAATAGTGCCAGTGTTGTGTTAAATCCGTTCAAGCAATCAGTATATAATTTTAAAAATGAAATCTATGCTCATTTTGCAAAGTAATGAAAACTGACATGTATTGGGGCTTTATGAACACATTAGTGTATTTGCATGTATTTGATGTAGTGCATGTGTTTTGTCTTTCATATCTCTAAAGGTTTTATCCTTGAACAAATGCGGCTTATCTGTTTCCAGCAGAACATTCCACTTCTCTCTAAACCATTTTGGAAACGCAAGCCAAACTGCAACAGGTCAGGGTTTTTTCATCTCAGAGCTAGTGTGTTTGCTTTTGTACTCAGGTGGCCCTCAACATGCCGGAATTTGAAGAGAGCTGTCCATACAGAAGTGCTTCTGTCTGAGAGCCGCTAGAACTTCTAGTGATCCCCTGTCTTGTCTTTGATGGACGCTTTGAATGGCACTTGTGAAATTTGGTTGTGGGGGATTTGTGGGTGGGTGTGTATGTGTGTGTCCGGACTGTTGGAGTGTGTGGCAGCGTACCATGTTGAAAAATAAACAAATCAGAAACAATTAGGACTGAACTCTCATACAATATTCATAACTCAGCTACCCCTTGCATGACAAGCCATCACGGCACCTACGTCCTTCGCCTTCTCCCCAATACACCCCCCCAACCATGTTCTGAACACATGATGTGGCTGCCACTTAAATCAAATTACTAATTAGCAAATTGAATCAACAATTAGAGCAAAAGAGCTACATGGAATTAATGTCAGTGCAGTCAGTTTTTTGTCAGGCTGTCAGTAAAAGTCCAAAAATGTCTTTCCTGCGGTGGTGCACGTTTGCCACTTCTCTCTGCTCCAACGAACCCCTCTGCCAATGTCTGTGCCCTCTCTGCTCCGGGTCTGTGTGTGTGTGTGTGTGTGGGGGGGGGGGGTTATATGTGTGTGCCCATTGAGTTGACTTTGGCCTCCGTGCACTCGCCCAGCCCTGGCTGCCCTCGCTCCTGTCTCTCCTTTATTCCTATCGACGTTCCTCACTTTTGCTCGAGCGCAGCTCCAAGTTGCGGATGTCAGAAGCATCGCTGGTGGAAAAAATGCGAGGCTCCTCATTATGCAAATGGGGCCTGCACTGATAGGCATGTTCCGTTTTAGGAATTATGCCCTCTTGTCACGAGTCAGGTCGAATTTGAGTAACTTTAGAGCAATTGTCACTGAGACTTAAAACCGAGCGCCCTCCGTGCCACTCCAGATTTTTGTCAGCGAATAAAAATAGACATATGTTTGTTCTTCAAAAAGATTGCACGCCGTTCATCGTCATTTTATGTTATTTAAATTAAGGGTTTGCACCAGTTATTGTTCTCCAGATGCTTGAATAGTAATAAAATGAAATATTTAGCCTGTGAATAAATCCATTTAAAGCGAATTGTTTTCTAATAAAATATGGTAAAGAGTGCAGTTTACTGTATATTTTAAATTCATTTTCCACCTCCTCAACATGTTCGCCACAGAGAGACATGACAGCTGCTCCTGCAAGGGAACATTAATAATCATCTTCCATTAAAAGGCATAGAGAAAGAAGGGGAAGTGAACTTCTCAAAGGGAAAAATTCATGCGGGGGGGTCTGAATTGTTTCCTCCATACCCTCCCGCTCTCTATTTCTCTCTCGGCAGCTAGTGGTTACAGCCCTGAGTCTGGATGGTGACAATAATATTGACGTTCAGAAAAGTACTTTATTTCTTTGAGTGGTGTAATTCCATGCCAAGGTTCAGTCAGCTGATGTGAGGGAACTATTACAGTGGCTAAGTGGGATAATTCAGCATAATCGTAATGTACTTAAAAGTCACATCTCCACTGTACGAGGTCCGTTTGAAGAAAGTATACAACTGCAGACACAATCAAATAGCTATTAGATGACTTTGACGAGCAGCATTTGATGGCTGTTCTCTTTCGCTGATCTTTACGTCTCTCAGGGTAGATACATTAGCTCTGTGGTGGCAGAGAGAGACGAAAGCCAGAGACCGAAACACTGAGTCAGTCCTCTGACAGTTACAGGAAAGAAACTGTGGCGGAGAAACCCCCCAAAAATTGTTAGGGCTTATTTCAATATTCATGAATTTTCTATGAGCTCAGTTCAGCAGTTTCGATTAAGCATTAATTAGCAGCCAGAGGGGAAACCAAACAAAAATAAGGAGTTGAATTGCTAATGAACATGGTTCGAATCCAAGCAGAATGCTGTGTCTGGATCATTGTAGCTCTTGGAGTGCAGTCCATGACTATTGTTGGGCTGAAAAAACGTTCTAGGATCGACTGTCCTGACATTGTTCTCTATTTATCCATATAGGTGTGCAGGGCAAAACTGACCCTGTATCAGCAGGTAGTGCAGGAAGAGTCAGCTTAACTGTAATGCAATCCATGGATAGCTGCTTCGCAAATGTAAATAGCTATTGTAAAATATAGTAAGAAATAATAGTTTACCCCTGTAAACTCCAAAGGCTGGTATGTGGACCCAAACTTACACCCTCTCCGAAGTACATAACTAGTATTATACTGCTAATAGCTAATAAGACTAACTAGAGAATAATGAACCTGCAGCTTAAGGGCTACAGATACTGGTCACAACAGCATAACTGGTCACGACTTTATTATTCAATTAATTTTTTTATTTTTTTATTTTTGCAATAATTGCAGTGTCAGTTTTCTGTGAATTTTTCATTAAAATGTTGCTGAATATATAATTTATTATGGATTTATTTTTTAAAAATGCCATGTCCACTCCAAAATAAACCACTGCAAAGGACAATCCCAGAAAATATGTTTGTAGTAGCATCATGTGACTGGTTGCAAATATCTTCCGAAAGGCTGGAATTACAAATGTGAAAATTGTTTGCCCCTTTCTCTTCCCTGTCAAAACATTAAAATCACTTAACTTTCCAGAAATCAGTCACTAGACTGAAATATTACATTTGCCCAGAGGACTGTGTTATTATGTGCCCTCATTAATAAAAAGCATTATTCATTTGTTCTACTTAATGCATTTGCAAAACTTAAAATGTAAATGCTTCTTTAAATGTAAGACTTGATGAATACATTTGTAAAATCTGAATGAACTGCCTAAGCATTTGGCATAATATTTTAATGCATCACTGTCACAAGCACAAAATGTCAAGCCAAATAATATTTACATTGTTGTACGCTTTCCATTTTCATTCATTTGCATGCCTAATTACTCGCTGTAAACAAGTAGTTAGCTCACAATATTTTGCCTTAATTATCAAAAAGCGATTTAATGGTACATAATCTTTTTCTCTTTTTTAGTTGATTTAGGCTGGTGGTAAATCAGCAAACTCACCTCATTGGAAAGAAAGTAAAAATCTAATACATAAATACATATGATTTTTTTTAACATATATATATATATATATATATATAAAATTTCATTGTCACAGCTGTAGAAACAAAACAACGCTGCCTTGTTATTGGATCTTTATCTGTTTGGCAAAGGGTTTAGAGGCTTAGTGCCCAGTAAGAGATGGATAAGGAGTACAGGCAGAAAAATAAATGATATTGTTACTGTGGCATTAGCCCTAAGCCTGGGTATCATATTTGAATTGTTGGTGAATCGTAATCAGGTATTTTAGCTAAGCGGAGTTCAGCTGAAGCGGCTGATGTCTGATTGAGGTGGACGGGCTGAGTGAGGCTTTGTGGGGATGGGGGAGCAGTCGCAGCCCCTCCACTTCCTTTAAAATCTCTAAAGCCACACATTGCAATTGGCGTCCACGCAGCTGAAATCCTGAGCAAACACAGGATGCATGCCCAACCGTTGTGGAGAAAAGCCTAACAGAGGTGTCAGATAGGGAGACACATTTATTTTGGATGCTGTGAAAAAGAAAACTATGGTATCTATGGAAATTGTGTGAGATACTTGTATTTGTTTTCTATTTTCAATATTTTTTTAGGCTGCTGATGCTGTAGTTGTAAAGGTTATGGAGTATATCATGTATACCAAACTGCAAAGGCTGACACAGTAACAACCGTGCATCTAAGAGCTGTAGCGAAATAGCAAAAACACAATGAGAGAAAGAGTGTCATGCATGTATTTGTTTGTTTATTTGAATTCTGTGAACTCTGATTTGCTTGTTTTGCCATCTGTTTGCTTTCTTTTTTTTAATTAGTTTTGGGTATTATTATTTTTTTTTATTGTTGGTGTAATTATTAATTAATTATTAATTATTTTTGATATTGTTGTTACTATTATTATTATTGTTGTTGTTGTTGTTTTTATTGCTGTTATTATTATTATTATTAATAATAATAATAATATTATAAGCAGACAATATCACCAAAAAATACGTCTTGCAGGCTAAGTATATACTTACTTAACATCACTGAGCTACAAAACACACATGTTTCTCCCCCTCCGCCAACCCCTTCCGTGGCCTCGCTCCTTCTTCTTCTCACAACCTATCACAATCCATTACCACAAATTAGGGCTCAATAAAATTGCTATTCAGAGATAATTAGCGGCTGGTTTTGTGTTGTGGGGCACTGGAGGGTGGTGTAGGGGGCTCAGAGTGGGGTGTTGTGGTTGGGGTCGTGGTGCTTTTGCAGTTGTGGGAAGCAAAGGGTGAGTCGGGCAGCTTTACCCCGTCTTCGCTATCCCATGATCCCCCGCAGCGCTCGCGCCCACCAGCCCTCACCTGCCCAGACACTGAGCAGCTCCAAATTAAACAAATTATTTCAACCTTTCTCCCCTCTGCTCTCCCTCCCTACCCTCCCCTCTTCCAAAAGGGCCACAAAAAAGCCCAGAGCCCACAGTGAAAGGCAACACAATGAGCCCAGGAACAGAGATGATTAACAGGGCGAGGGGGTACGCACACACAAAAAATGTACACTTAATTGGCAAAAATCTCGCCTTTCATTAATTAACACTTTCTGGCTAATGCAAGACTCCTATCCGCACACCGGCAAAGGAGTGAAATATTTTTTCTGGGTGACAGGATATTTGCCAGAGTACAGCCATGTCTAATTTAGGACAAACGTCAATTTGTTCCATATTTTAGTTACTGACCTGCTGAATCAAGTGTTGCTCGCCTTAATTACCATAAAAATGATCATCAGTCATTTCAAAAACACTGCAAATCTGTATAACAATAAACATGACAGTCTGTATTATAATAAATTAAACAACCCCTAAAATGAAGTCTAAATTGCACACAGATTTCTAGTCTATTAATAAACAATAAGGGCTCTATTATTAACATTATTATTATTATTATTATTATTTAGTACAGTTATATCTTTTTCATTAAATTAATATATAATTTAGAGTTTGAGTTGAACTGAATGAATTTAATAGCAAATGAAAATGAACAATTTGAATTGAGAAATAAAACCTTAAAAAGAGCAACAATAAGCTTCCAAACATCACAAGCTCTCATTTCTTAAAAGGAGCAAAAATCTCAAGGTGGGTTGTAAAGAGAAAAAGAAGGTTACACTTAATTAACAGTGTCTGTGTCAGTTCCCCTCTGAGAGAAACATGCCTATGAGAGAGTGTCAGGTATAACGGATATGTTACCTGTAATATCAGAGCTAGACAGTGTTAAAGCATCATTTAAAGGAATAGAAACAGGAAGTAATCTGATAGAGAAAGTCTATATGCTCTCTCTCTTTCTCTCCCTCCCTCCCCCTCCTCTGTGTCTTTTTTTTTTTTGTGGCTTTACCCTGACATGCCCTAAGTCCGGGGGGGCTCTCTGCTCGGCGGTCACTCTGCATCAGCGGGCCGGAGGAATGTTTGCCCTGGATGTGGACAGTGCAGTGAGAGAGGAGATGTAGGTGGTCAGTCAAGAGGGCACAGTGCCACCCACAATCCACAATCTAGCCCTTTTCCCACCCAAGGGCCACAGGCTCAAAGGCCTTTGGGTAATGTGAGGACCTCACGCTAGAGCAGCCAGCACATAGAAAGAGGGGGAAGTGAGAGATAGAAAGAGAGAGAGCAAGCTAGAGTGAAGTTGGGGGGGGTTCGGGAGGGCAGCTGCTGCAAAGCAACAAACAAGTCACATTTAGAGGCCATGAAAAGAAACCCCACACTGCTTTGGAAAGGTAACTCCCAGCTACAAGCATCAGTCAAGGACAAATGTATGCAGCTACGACACACGCTAAGTCGCTAACAGAGTTGCCTTTCATTTTGCCTCCCCGACTGAGGTCTCTCACTGCAAACAGAACAGCATGAGCGCGGCGATCAGTAATTACACACTTACGAGCTTTCACACACAGGAAATCTCTAGAGAGCCGCGAGCCACCCCAGGAAAGCACTTCTCCTTCAGCGAGTCAGTGGAGGTGCAGGCCGCTTATAGACATTATTCATACATTAAATGCCAGTCACACAATCACCACGTATGCAAGGCCGAGCCTCTATAGTTCCCTCGCTGTCTGACTCCATAGGGTCATTCCACCCCACCCCCCACCCCCCATCACCTATCATTCCAGCACTCCCTCCATCTCCTATTTAAAAACACATAAAGCACTTTGTCTGCCTTTCGCCTCAGCAAGGGTCAATCAATTTCTGAAACTTATTTTGGCACTGCACGTTAATTATCCTGCCAAATTAAAGCGTGTTCGATTTTAGCTAATTATGAGAGCACTTTAAAGTTCGGAATATGCAAATTGCCATTCAACTCTCTCAGTGATGCACTAATTTACCACTTTTTAAAAATGTATATTAATATGGATAAAATCTCTTTAAATGTCTCTGTGGGTTGAGACCCACATCAGAAAAAAAAATACTTTTAGAATATTAAGATTCATATTTACAGGCAAGTCAAATCAACACTGGGTGTAATTTAGCAGGATGTAAAACACAGTCTTTGGGCTAGTCAAGAGTGTGGAGCAAATGTGTGCTCTTTCAGAATTACCCAGAAACATGATCAAGAATTAATATGACAGTGGATGTGCCCTACTAAATATTTTCTGCAGAAAATAGCAGGTCATTTTGAAGAGGCACAAACTTCAAATTTGTATTTTATTTTACCAAGAAATCTAAACCAACTTTCCTGATATCCCTTTTAGCAGATGCATGAAAAAGTAAGCCAAGCCAAATAAGAATGCAGGTTGTAACTGAGGCTTACATTTAATGATTTGTTTTTATTTATAGCACATATTTTTGGGAGATATGGTGGCACATGGTGGTGGGTTCGATTCCCAGCTAAGGTGGCCAGTGTGGAGTTTTTTTCATGGTAGTTTCAGTCGCTGTGTGAGTTTTCTGCAGAAGCTACAGTTTCCTCCAGCAGTCCAAAGATAAACAGGTCAGGTGAACTGAAGATGCTACATTTCTCCTCTGAAATGTGGTGTACTGGCGATCTGTCCAGGGTGTTTCTCTGCCTTTTGTCTAATGCAGTCCTGGTTAGTATTAGCAAAAGAATTAATAAATGAATAGTTAAATGTGTGAAACAATGAAATATTTTCTCTTTTGGTATGCATTTGATATGAAAATTCTGGCCACTAATTAAGTTCACCCAAGAATCATAAAGAGAGACAAAGGCGAGACTGACCAAAACAAAACAAAAATAACAGGTTGGGCAGGTGCGGGCATCTTAACAAACCTTGACCCATAACAAACCTTGGCCAATATTGCCTCGAAAGAAAAGCCCTTCTCTGTTGACGAGGATGTTTGATTTTGAAGCACATCCTATACATTTAGTAAAGTATTTTAATGTAGTCTTAGCCATTTCTAGTGCATTAGGTTTTAGTTTTTGGGCCAGTGTGAACTGAATTTTGGCTATGACCAAATAATTTTCCTTTTAGTGTATCAGCAATTTCAATACATTATATTACATTCGTTTGACAGATACTTTTTAATTGGAAGAAACAAGTTTCAGGACAGGCTGAGATCCTGAGGAAAGTTGTTATCCCACTGTAGGGCTTAAAAACTCTATTTATTTAAATTTGTGGATATTATTATAGCAAAAATCTTTAGCTGAAAACCACATTGGAAAAAACATTTCCCAAATTTTCAACGTCCCGCCCTAGCACTGTTTTGCTCTTGTTCTCTTCTTCTGACTAAATAAGCGAAATGTAGAACTAGGCCGAAGTGTAACTGCACCCCAAAGCTCCATTGTGGAACAGGAGAAGTGAGGCTTCGTTGCCGTTTTTTTGGAGTGCCATCGTCTTTGTTTACGGGCCTGTGGGTCAGAGCGCCCTCTCTGCCCCTCAGCCTCCGTGACTTGAACCTCCACATTCTACATGCAGAAAGAGAAAGAACCCTCTGAAAGCTACTGCTTCATTCATGCAAAGTATGCTGATGCATCAGAGCTTCAGTGTACTCCCCATTCTTTGAAGCTGATGAATGAGGTTAATTTTAATGCATAAGAAGATGCCGTGCAGTCTATTGTTTTTATCTTCATTTGAGATGATACACTGGGACAGCCCACGTTAGCGACATTATCAGTTTTAAGCAAAGTGAAAATTATTGTCCCCGCGCTGAAGTCCCCTGAGACCAGCGTTTATTTTGAGAAGTGTGCATAACAAATATGCCTGGATAAAGTGTGCGCTGAATGCCTTTATTTATATCATTACAAACCAAAAACATAAAAATACACTGAATTTGTTTGTGAAATAAATAAACTCATTCATAAAAGCTACAATACAAAGACTTATTTTGCTTTGCTAGAACAACAACACAACTTTATAGTTGAAAGTTGAGCACTGGGATGTTCCATATGTGACCTAATGCTCATCATTACCCATTAATAAATGTTAAATTCACTTCAACATATATTTCATAGTTTGGGAGCACAATAATTGTGCCTACGACAGCAATTCTCTATTGCTCAACTGGACCACATGCATTTTGGCCTCTCCGAAGTCCTTTCTGGCACACACCTAGGCCCACTATTGTACGCCCAAGTCAAGGACAGCCTCTCCGCGCCTTTTAGCAGACGCCAAAGACGAGAATGAGTGACATCTGACAGTTGTTGCCTGTTGCAATGGCCTCTGCAGTCACACCTGTCAAAAATCAATCTGCTGCCATCACCCGCCAAACACCTCGCACAGTCGTATCAGTGGCAAAAGTGCCAAACATGCCCAGAGAGGTGCGACACAGGGCCTTTCACAGCCTCTCGGCAGACGTGGCGCAAAAAAGGCCTTGCTGCATTTCCATACGGAAAGGTCACAAATAGCCTCCAGGCTCTGCTCTAATTAGTGAGTGCTTAAAAAAAGACAGAGAGAGGGAGAGACAGAGAGAGACAGATAGAGACATAGATACGCTTAACAAGAAAAGTGGGAGTTATATAAGTGATTTCATCTGAGGCTGACAAAGTGGATAAAGTGCTGGCGTCTCCTGGAGGATGCTTCATCTCCTCCTGAAGAGGAGGTGAGATTGGAGAACAGGATGACAGTATCTGGGTGTGCAAGTGATGTTAACACAAGGCCCAGTCAGACTGTGAAATGTCCTCAGATTTTACAGTTACTTTTTTCCCGGGATTTCGCAGCGTCTGTTTGGCTTCTGCAGCGTTCCGCTGTCCCACGGCAAGCCCAGGCTCCCTCACTGGAGACGTTCACCATATGATGCTGTTCAGATGACCGAACTCCCATGATCTCACTTAGCGGAACAAGCGAATCAACCTTTATAATTCAATGTGACAAGCTGACACTGAAAATGAGTGTAAAATTTTATACTTATATGAATTTTTGTGTCAGATCGCCGTCTGTGCACTTGTTTTCCTCTCGCTCCATAGCCGAAGGCTCCTTTGTGCCCGGTGCGAGCGCACTTTTGTTTGCAGGGCCTTCAGACAGATCGCCCTTCGCCCTAGTGAATTTGCTGATTAATTTTGGACGCTTCCCTTAATTAGCACCCCAAAGGAAGGGGAGACTTTGGCGCCCACATTACGGGGAAAAAACAAGCGAGGCTGAGGAAGGATAACCCTGAGGAGACAGACGTGCTGATGTCCGAAATGACATTACAGGAGCAATATGACTCCCTCGCTCGCTCTCTCTCAGGACGCTCGGACATGGACGCGGGCGATGCCCGAGGAGCTCACAGGCCTTTTAATCAGTGGCTGGAAACAAGCTTCCTATTAGTCTAATTTCATTCTCATTGCTGTTGACAAAGACCAGGCCTCAGAATCGCGCCACCCCAGTGCCTGGAACGCAGCATGTCCATGCCAGGGCTGGTGCTGCCGGGCAGTAATTGGTGGCACTTTAACTTCCAGGGAAATTGGCAGATGACGGACGGGGGCAAACTAAAAATGTGATTCGTTTTCGGAATCAGAGGGAATTTTGCTAATTGGGTTTGTCGAAGCTACCATTTCTGCCCATGACAGCCAACTCAAGTGCGCAACTCAGCTTCCGGCGAGGAGGAGCACCGCCCCATGCCAACTTTGAAAACACTGATGGGGAAATTCAGAGGAATCGGAGAGAAAAAGACAGACAAACCAAGACAAAAAGTGCCGCTGACCTTATGACATACCCAGGAGAGCTTTCACTGCGCTGCATCACAACCTTGCTGACTTTGCCTGAGAGTTACATAGCCCACAGTGCACTAGTCAGACTCCAGTCACATGTGTTTAGGCATCAAAGCAACATTTGTTAGTGTAGCAAGGACCTTAGTTATGTCCTACAATGAACAGTTTTTTTCGTTGATATTGAAGTTTCTCAGCATGGTTTGAATCATTAACCAGATTTCCATCTAAAATTTTCCATCTGTAACCTTTTTTCCCCATTTAAGTTGTTTCTTGTCTCTTGAAATGTAACAAAAAATGATAGTGGAGACATTTTGACCAGTGAAACAGTGCCATAAATTTTTAATTTAGTGCCAATGACACAGGAAATAATCATACAGTTGATGGAAACTGCATTGTGCAAGCATGTTCAGTATGTTATCATAAAACATAGCATCATAAAATATAATATGCGCACACACAAACACGTGCAGACTGCGTTCAAAACACCTGAGATATTCTGATAATGAAGTGATAAAACTATTTACTTTTGTAATTAGCGTGCCTTTAAAGCACCTGCACCTGTGCTATGCAGACACTATAATGTCATGTAAATATGATACACTCAAAAGGAACGTGCTACATACTACAAGACTGAGCGGCTGGCTAATGATATGTGGTGAGCCATTTTACAGTGCGTAGTACATTAAAGATAATGACTGGACTGCAGTAGCTAGCGAGTCAGATCTTAAGGGCAAGCTAAGAGAGGACAGCACAGAGGCAGCTGTATAAATGACAGTTTACATAACTCTGGCCTATTACCAGCCTCTACTGGGGGCCATTAAAAGCTCAAGATAATTATCCACACATGCGATCCTCCTGCTTCCTGTAAAACAGACATGCCTGTTTGAGCCAGCCGACACAAGACAATCATCTCCTTTGTGCTCAGGAGGGAGAGAATGAGAGAAATCCAGTTACAAAAGGACATGAAGTGCCGGTGTAATTGGGATATTTGGGGGCGTCCTGTTTCAGGGCAGCCATTGGTGCAGCTGAAAATGAAGCGCATAAAAGTAGTAAAGCCGGCTCGCCTGGGTGACTTGGGCCCCCCTAGAGTGTCCCGTGCCCCCTGTCGTCACGGTGACATGGCGTGGGCCGGCTGGGTACGGGTCCGGCAGCGATAGTGGCCTGATCGAGAGGTATAAGTAACAAATGAGATCAATTAAAGAGTCGAAGAGGGGCACCTGGCTGGAGCTCCGGTTGCACTAAATCGATCCCACCATCTTTGTTTCCTCCTGGAGATCCCATTTGCAACCCCATCACTTTCCAAAGCCAACAATGACCAGGATTGTTCCTTAATGCAGGGGAGAGGCTCTGAGAGACGACCTCTTCTCCCGGACCTCTGAGTATCACTGGCACTTGGGGCCCCCAGGGCCGGGGACGCAAGGGCAGGTTCAGATACACTCGCTCCATAGTTGTCTTGCCCCCTTCGTGGCCCCCAGCTCAGCATTTCAGGATCTTGACGAGCTTAATTTGTAATGAATTTGTAACTCCAACTCTCTTTAATTGAGGCAAAGTGGGCCAAACAAGGGGCTGATTGAGGTGAGTAATAGCACCTTTGGGGATATTTGAAAGGGAAGCGGACAGACAGAGAGACAGTGTGAGAAAGAGAGAGAGAAAAAGAGGGGGAGAGACCAGGTCACACGCTGACCTATCCATCTGCATCCTGCTCACTGACCTAAGACTCAACACTGATAGAACACAGAGATAAACAGATAGCAGAGCTCTCAAATAAACGTCTAGAGTAAATTTGAAATGCAGCCATTATACCCGATGGCAACCCTACCCACAGTATGCTTTTACACGTTGTTTTAAACAACACATATAACCACTGGACTGGGTGAAATGCATGATAATAGGGATATAGAGACATAGAGGCCACAGAGAAATACAACAAAAACATAGTCAATTAATATGCTTGATGCCTTAATATATAAAAGCACAGTTTCCACGGACACAAACTTCACAAAGCAAAATGGAAACTCCAGCTGTCATTCTGAGTGTCCCTTCTGTAAAAAAATAAACAGGCCTGCTCCAGCGAGACATTACGTATTATGTTAGTGTGCTGTAATAGTCCACAATTACACCATCCATTCAGAAGGTACAGAAACAAGATGTGAAAGTTAAGGATTGGCCAAAATCATCACAGCTGAATGCACAATTACGAGAAGTGATGGTAAGAGTGACAGGCGAGTGCGTCTGTTTGAACAGCTTGGTGATTGTGATGGTGATTCTCCCCTCGATTTGTGCAGCTCACTTTGACGCTTCTGTTTACTATAACCTTGTAATCAGTCCACCTGACAGTCTACCATTACCCGTGGTAACAAGGCCCGGCATAATTTCGGGGTCCGAGCACAGCAGAGCAGTCTCAGGCCACCACGGATGAGTCCGATGGGTTATTGATGGAGCGCCATCCTGTTATCTTTGGGCTTAATTTGTTTTCAAGAACTGTGATTTACATTTCAGTTGGATTAAACCTTTTAATGCGTTGGAGCCATGAAGTGGGCCAAGCTGAATATGCCCCCCCACCTTCCCCCGTCTTCATCACGGATTTCAAACGCCGCATTTTCAGTCCTCGAGTGGAGAGGATTACAATGACAATTAAAAATCAAAAGCCCTAGCGTCCAACTAACGACTGGACATCACCCTTTGCGTTTTTACTGAACTGGCTGCTGAGAAAAAGGGTATGTGTGTGTGTGTGTGTGTGTGTATGTGTGTGTGTGTGTGTTAGGTTGGGCGGGGGGGGGGCTTGCCGCCAGATGCACCACAGCTTCGGCTCATCATTAAGCATTACCACTGCTGCTCATCAGAATATTACGCAAGAAGTGTTATTTTAGATGAAAGTAGAGACGGTGAATGACATGCAAATGGAAGTCATTTGGCAGCAGGTAAAAAGAACACAGAGCCAGGCCTCTTAAAACAAAGCTGTGGCTTGTTACTAAAGACAATTCTCTGCCCTGATGCTCTTGTATGTTCAGATCAAGCTAAATTAAATATTCTTGATTATGAATATTAAATAAATGAATAAATACTGTGGAAAATAATGTTATAACCAGTAACTGATACGTTACTCGTTACTCGTTAAACGTTACTCATTTTTGCTTCTTTCTCTCTTCATTATACTCTCTTAATATTATTTTCATAGCGACCGTATGGAAGCGGTGAATACTGGCAATGTATTGTTAGTGAATATGTCTGTGTGTGAATAATAGATAATATATAATTAATCTGTTGTAATCTGCATGTAATCTGTTTATAATAAAAACCAGAGGTTTTGCTGAGATCCCTGTATTTATTTCACTGTCTTCAGACACCTGCTATTATTTACTTACTATTGCTCCTCTAACTATTTACATCTATTATAAAGCATCAGGTTCAAAATGCATTAGTTTTTTGGGACACCTTCATGATTCTGCCGATTCTGCTGTTATTTCTCAACACTTCTGATTCTGAGTCCTATGGGAAAAATGAGAACCAAAGAAGACATTCTTCCACTGTTTCTCAAAATTCAACCTATGAAGATCTAAAAGCTAATGCCACGCTAAAATAAAACATTGGTTTGTTCACTGCATGCACTGCTTAAGATTCAACACATCACATTCTTGGGGGACCACAAGCCAACTTCATATGCAGCAATAACCTATGATGGAAATTATGATATTTACACTGTCTGATGATTATTCATTATCATCGTACAGCTACTAATTTCATGAACAACAAAATGTCATTGAAAATATGAGCAATAACATTAACATAATATTTAAATATTCTGGTACTCTAAGGCTATTTCACTGGAATATGAAAGGGCTCAATATGGATAGCATGCAGTAGGGTTCCTTAGCTTGTAATTATAGTTGTTCACTAATAATAATAATAATAATAATAATAATAATAATAATAATAATAATAATAATAACAACAATAATAATAATAGTAATAATTTAATAGTAATAATTTTCTTATTTAATAGATTTGCACATTAATTCCCACACTTCACCAACTGAATGCTGCACTAATAGCCTTCTTTTATATTAAGTGGTCTACATAAAAATAAAATAATTATAGACTATATGGTTAACCTACCAACAAGACAGTGAAGGCTGATGAAGTGTATGATGTAAATGGAAAATCTGCGAATTTAAAAATAGCTTCGTCCAGCATGTGGACATTTTGCAAACGGTTACACTGAGCAGTTTGTAATGGACGTTTGTCGATACTAGGTATGAGGTACGTGTGTCGATACCCGGGAGCCGCTGCTCCTGTTATGCTTTGGGTTCACCAGGGGGCGTCTGGCTGGTTGATGAAAACTAAACTACAGTAAATAAGGCGCAGTTACAAAAATTCCGCTATTTATGCTTTAATTACGCGTGAAACCTGTCTAATATAAAGATTTTCAAACATGAGTCTGTTTTATTTAGTTGCTATCTCATCTTCTATATTCTAAGGATAATTTTACTGCTGGGCATCGTGCAACTGTGAGATGGTGCTGGGCTTCACTGTTGTCTTTTAGCGCCATCTAGTGGTCGCAAGCACTCTGATAGCCATCCACTCCATTGGGTCTCGGCGTTTTTGTATGAAATGTGCATGAAATTTTCCACCTTTTGTAGTACCCCATGTTTTGCACATTTCATATATATATATTTGTAGTTTGGACGTCTGTAGTGTATACTGGTTGTGGAGTTACTTTGTTTACTTAACACTGTAATACACT
>JBBPDC010000109.1:913410-934990 GCA_037974485.1 Hemigrammopetersius urotaenia | reverse complement strand
TGTAACATCAGAGATCTTGTTTCAGAACAAGCTAGCTACTTGTTTCTCAATTGACCATGACACTGTAATTAATAAAATAGTGGAAGCCTCAACTGTCTGACTGCCTTGGGTGAAATTTATCTACAACATAAGCTAACTGTAGGCTGCAGTGTTAGCGGTAAGCTAACCGTAGGCTATAGTGTTAGCGGTAAGTATGTCACGCGTGTTCCACAGCAGCAACATGGGTCTATTAATCAGCCAATGACGATTTTGTAAAAATGATCAATATCGGCCCTATTAATCGGGCAGGCTGATAATCGGTCGACCTCTATTCAAAACTTTTTGAGCACAGGTAGCCTATCAAAGAACCATAACAATTAAAATGTTTGGGAGTATTTCCATTTATCCAAAAGGGTAAGGTTTGGCATTAAGCATGCACACAAAAGTGGTTTATGACACTGTGAAAATCAAGCCCTCCAAAATCAAGCCCACAATTATTCTTGGGATAAGTGTGAAAACCGAAGTTAGCTCTTGAAAGAGCACTATAAGACTTTCTTAGAGGCCAGATCTTTGGCAGAATAGCTGGCAATGCTTAAAGGAACATATTTGATTCCAATTAGCAGCCAAATTATTATTACTGTTATTTGTTTGCTTTATTTATCTTCATGTCATGTTGGAGGTTTAAGTGCAGTACTTCACAATGATTCTGTGTCACCTTTGAGTCCTCATTAAGGGGATAGATAAATGCCCCTTGCAAAATCAAAGCTCCATCCCTGTATTGTCTCTTATGTGAGGTACCTCCTCATTTTTCTGGCTCTGTTCCTTTCAGCTTTTTGTTCTGGGAAATTAAAGAGACTTTGCTGAAAAGGAGAGTGACCTTAAATAAAGTGTAAATCAATGGCTCAGTTGGAGATGGAAACTCCTGACTGAGCTCATTCACTAAGGGTGGTGCTTAGATGGCTTATTCAACACACTGTATGTGTGTGTGTGTGTGTGTGTGTGTGTGTGGTAAATTCTATCGATCTATATATCTATAAAAGTGAAATTGTTAGACATATGGAGCTGTAGGCATGTTTTGCTGTAGTAGTATCACTCCGCAAGTGTCGTTTTATGTCTCTGTTAGAGTGCATCTGTTGTATAACTGCATATCGTCGCTGTCGGGCCGTCCAAAACGGCTATTTTTCAGGAAACTGAAAAAACTATTTATATTCTAAATAAATTAATACTGTGTCATCAAACATCCCAAGCTATTTTCAACACTTTTCATTGGTTGATTCATGAAAAAAAACAACAAAAACCAAAAGTGAAGTTACGAGGTTTCCGCCCGACAGTGACGATATCTGTATTAGCACAACAGTCTACCACCGAATTTCTGCATTAGTCACAAAATACATGTACAGTATATCATTGCTCTGCGGTGTCACCAAACTATACTTAACATGTACTGTACTTAATGCATAACAGTGTCCATGCATAGTAATCACTATAAATCTACAGCAGTTCAATGGCAGGACCACTATTCGTTTATCAGTAATGCTCTATAGTAGTATGTCTGTATCTATATTACTGGACTTCATCAGACATCTGTCACTGATCATCTACTGTTGTCACCGCATGGTAGACCTGAGTGAAAAATCAACAGCCTGTTTGCTTTGTGAGGTTAAAAATCAAGTACATGCTTAACACAGCATGCAAGGGTAAATTCCTATTATGTGAAGTTAAGAAATATAATACAGGCCCACATGAACACACATGCACCAAGGTAATTAGTGAAATGACTATGTATTATATGAGAACCTAGTAGTGAGTTGCTATGGGAAAGATGACCAGTTGGAAGGAAGAAGACAGTTATCTGAAAGTTGAATTTCATTTACAGTTCCTTAACTCACTCATTCAAATAGTTTTTCTGCACTCCTACCACTGTTCTCCCTTCAACACTCAATCTGTAATTCTTCACTTACCCATTTTAATTTCAGGCAGGACCTAATGCTAAGTTTTAAATTTAGAGAATAATTTCAGAGTTGGTTATGTGTCCATATTTGGTAGTTCTGTAAAGTTCTTTATTTTGAGGAAGCTGTAAACTTCTGTTATCAGACGTTATTGGAAATTAATTTCTTGGAAAGGCCCATTTTGTAAATGATGAAAAATAGTAAGATTTAAAAAATAATTGAAAAATGATTTATCTGCAACACAGCTAAAGCAGTATCAGTGAACATATAGGACAGAGCAGTCCTTTGGAGGTCCTTGGAGAGCATCACTGCACAATTTTAGGCCTCCCCATAACACCTTACAAATCCAGTCAAAACAGTTCAGCTAAAGCCAATTAATCTAAGCGCACATATTTATGACTGTAGCTACAAGATTCTACATAATACTACATTTATAAGCTGTTATCTACCTTTATCTGATCTAAAACAGTACATGTTTTGTTCACAGAACATGCCAATATTACTTGTAACTGAATACTACATGCTCAAAAAATGGAACTGAAGATCTTATTCAAATGGTCTGTTCCACCTTAAATGGTACAAAAGCTGCATTTAATGGCTATGGCTCAAAACATGTAAATGAATTTATTTCTAAATGAAACATTTGAAATGAGAAGTTTTTATGTCTGTGTACAAGGTCTGTACAGTTTTACCTACACAAAGCTCCATCACTGCTTCCATCAGAGCTGATCACATTTATAGCAGTAGGTCATGATTTAATGTGACATGTTGGCTGTTGGAAAAAATGTATGTTTATTGAAGGACATCAACTTTTGATGCTGTTAAACAGGTGTATTTTTATTAAAATGTGTAAAAGGGTAACATTACTGTCAGGTCACTAAGTTCTTAGCTTGTTTAAGATGACTTAAGGATTAAGCTCACCATGACCATGACTTTTTGAGGGCTGCTAAACCCCACATTTTCATCTCTGCCTAAGCTAGGAATTTGCTAAAAAAATAAGTCTTTCCGTAGAAAGGGAGTAATAATGGTTTATCGATAAAGTTAAAAAATAATGTTACTCATGCTACCTTCAGAGTGCTCACTCCACACCCCAGAACCCATCTGTGGTTATTCATTCTCCCCTCTTTTTATTTCATTTACATTGTTTTGGACAATCACTGAACGTATCTCATAGTGGACAGCCTTTACCAAGGATGCATCAAAGAAGATAAACGAAAATGATTTTCCTTTACAATTTATTTGATTTTGCCTGATCTTTAGCTCATCTTTAGCTGTATTGAACCATTTAAAAATAAAATGAAGCAAAATATAAAATTGTATGCAGCTGTTCAGAGACATCCCAACTGTTCTACTATGTACTGATTGAAGGTAATTTCATTGGAATAACTGGTGAAGAAAGGCAAAGTTGTCTATTGCAGCCTTGCCAAATATTTGTAAAAAGTAGAGGTGGGCATAGATTAATTTTTTTAACGCCGTTAATCTCATTGGAATCTTGGCGTTAAACTAGTAAAAAGTCATTTTAACAGTAAAAAAAACAGATTGTTCCTGAGCTGCCTTGAAAATTGAGCTAAAATACCCATTATTTTTTAGAACGTAAAAGTAAGTTAGCATTTAGCGGTACCCTGTGAATTGCATGCTGAAATATTGTAAAAAGCTGTAGGAATAAGTTCTTGAACTGGCTTATAGTTGTGTAGCCAGTTTGCTAGGAGGATTGCACATAATGTAACTTCTATGGTAGACTATAATTTGCTCTCACCCAGTAGTGATGTGTGATCTTGAAAACAGCAAATGTTCCTGTGCAGGTCCTTTGTGTGCTCACGATTTGGTGTGTGTTGCCATGTATGAGTGCAAATGTGTTATAGTGTGTATAGTGTTATGCTGGTTAGCATTTTTGTGCTTGCACTGTAAATCTATGTGTGCGCCTCATGTAACGCTGTGCGAGGTTACAGCAATGAAGGTGTGCGGCGTAATTATAGCAATATCAGTGTTGCCGCCCGCTCTTCTCCGTGGTGATGAGCCATGCTGCCGGGGTCTGTCTGTTTTTGCCTAATTCCCACTAACAGCAGCCGGTGTAATCACACACCCCAATTAGCCGCCCCTGCTCTCCACTTCCCTCGATTGCTTCCTCTCCTCACCTCTCCTCACCACACCACCTAATGAGCTTTCATCTGTCGCAGTGTCGCACCGAGCCGAAAAAGAGCACCTCAGCTGCCAAGCAAAAGCTCAGGACATCGCGAAAAACTGACTATGTCTCAAGTTCTCGCCACTAGCTGATTTCTAGTGGACACTGAGGGTGCGCACAGGATTTAAGTAGGCTGCCACTGATAGTGGGCAAAACAAAACAAAAAAGATAGTGGGCAGGAGTTAAACTGGGTGACAACAGTCCAGGTGGGGCTGTGATTCCCTCTAGGTAAAATGTGGGGGAAGATTATTTATCCATACAGTGAACTGAAGCTGTCAGAAGAACCAGTCGTGTTTCATGGCGGAAATTAGATTTAATCTTTAACAGACCATATCATTCCTTCCCCACAGGATTAAGACAATGGGGAGAAAGATTTGCACATTTGTAAACTCAAGCTAAAAACAGAAATGGTGTTTACTTTAACCGTGTAACACCTAAAAGAATCTTTAATGAAATACGCTATTGTTCAAAAATATTGGTTTGAATATGGCAGTTACATTCATGTAATTTGTAGAAAACTGTAGGAAATTAATATCCAGGATGCTTTGTGGTGGTGGTCAAATCTCAATAGATAGAAATAGATTCTAAATAGGTGATTACACTAAATGTTGGTTTCTTGTTTCTAATATTTAAATCTATATTATTGTTGAACATAGTAATGACAAATTTGATGTTTTACCTTGTTAGGCTATTTTCCTGTTCTTATGAAACTTAATTCATTGTTTGTGCTTTCTTCTTGTTTGTTGTTTTCACATAATTGAAATGTCTTGACTTTTGCTTGGCTCTAAAACATTGTCTGAATCTCATTATACACCTGTGGGCAGAGAAAAATAATATTAACCAATAACATAATGGTTTACCTCCCTCTGTACCCACCTCTACCAGTCACAGAGTGAAATGCACACATGTACTGTATGGTCATAGGTTATTTTGTGACTTGTGCATGAGCTTAGTCAATTCATGTATCCTCTAGCTATGTAATAAAGCTTTATTCAGTTTCTAAGATAGAAACAACAAATACATTTCAAACTGGAACTAGACCGATAAAGATTCACTTCCGTCTCACTTTTTTTTTACTTTTATTTCTCCGTATTCTCTCATTTTTCATATGCATTATAGGCACTGAGCTGTTCCACTGAATTTGTCCAATATAAGCACAGAGAAGGATAAGAATCCTCTACTGCCTATGAGTCAAGGGGTCTCGACCCGCAACAGGACTTATGACTAGAAATCAGCTTCTTGCTAAAGTCTTGTTAACAAATGTCTGCTTAAAAGTAATTGGCAAGAAAGTATAGTTAATATGATGCTAATAATATGAGGGAAAATAATCTTTTTCATTTGATTTATTTTGTTTTCAGAAGTCTTTTTATTAGATTTACTTAGAATTATTTAACATTTTTTAAAAGCCTGGCTAATTGACGGAACAGGTTCATGTAGCCTAAGTGTGACTGGTGCCTCATTTTTAGTGAAAGCGAATGTTTGTAAAGATTTGCATCCTTTCACGCTGCATCTCTGAGCATCTCTGAGCAACAGGATGTTTGATGTGAAGGTAACAGTATCACCTCCTAAAAACCCCGGCATCCACAGGTGAAATAACACCTTGCGGGAATGCAAAGCGTCTGTTTTTTAAAGTGTGCTTGCTGGGTGAACGCTGGATGTCAAGATCTGACATTGCTACCCAGAACAGTTCTCAGACAGAACTCTGCCTGAAATCTGAAAGTGCAATAAAAATGGTCATATTAAAATGATATGCAAATGTCAGATGCTCAGGGCAACTCCACAGTTGTTTGGTTCTGGGCTGGGCGTTGTTGCTTGAGTGAAATGATGCAAGAGTCATTTTGCCTTGATTTGACCATGAATATGTATTTGGGAAGCGCATTATTAATGACTTCTTGTTACGAGTTCAGTTGAATTTCAAATTCCTGTCACCATTTCAGTAATAATGTATGCAAGAGCAAAGTTTCTTCACAAACTTTTAAGTGTATAATTGTCTGTCGGGGTAATGACGGTAAACAGATGTACATAACAAAATCAATGTAGCACGTCTTTCCCAAAGTACTAGAACTTTACAATGTTATTGTCACAGAGCTAAGAAAGATGTAGGTCTTTTAACATCCCACGGTTCTTTAATGAAATATTAATTTTAGAAGTAAAAAAACCCCACCAAAGCCATGACCATGACACAGTAAGGTAGATAACTTATAGTCTGTCAATTTAGTTCTATTTATATTTCTTGAAGTGTGAGGGGTTTTATATTAGGGTTTCTGACATGGATAAAAAATGAATCAGAAAACATTGATCCTGGAGGAAATTGCTTTAGTTGCCCCAATAAAACATGTAATAACAGATACATTGCTTCTTATGTGGAAAATTAGGCAGCAGTTCAAATTCTTGATTAATTTTGCTGACATTTAAAAAATAATCTTAACCACTGTTTAGCATATATGTGTGCAGCTCACCAGCAGCAAGCAGTTTCCTATTTTGCAAATTGTGAGAATATTAAGGCTTTTGTTGCAAGACAGTATCACTGGATTGGGCTGACGGGATTTACCAGCAATGCCCGGTATGCCCGGTGGCCAGTCCAGCCCTGGTCACTTTTCACCTCCAGTGGTTTGTTCTTGGCCAAAAAACAACAAAACCTACAAATAACTAGAATGACTTAATAGTGTTCTCAGAATATTCATCATCTGTTGTATTCAGACAGAATACGTGCTTAGTCTTGGGGTTGATGTGTTAGAAAAAGTAGTATCATTCTTGATGTCCAACCTATAGATGGGTCAAGGAAAAAAAAACCTGTTTTCTCTAAGTGTACAAACATCACACCTCTCGACCCTCGACCTTCAGCCTCTCATTGTTGACATGGTTTATATTATTTCACTTGTTCTCAGTAATAGGCCTCTCAGTAAATAATCCCTGAAGACGGAAACTGCCACTATTTGTTTGGAATCCAGTAGACAATAGATCTTCTGAACATGAACAATATGTTTCACTGTGTCACCATTCCGGGATATTCGGGATATGCAACACAGTCCAGGGCTATTCCTGCTCAAACACACTGTGTGTATCTAGTAGAGTGTGTTGATACTGCCACGTTCTACTTAACTCACCATGTCTGTCAGCTTATTGTTTTGTTAGAACAGAAAACGCTGTGCTGGCCTGTTTTTCACATATTTATACTCATCAGCCCAAAAGACTTTATGTCAGATCTCAGTTTCAGTGCCCTAGTGCTAAGTTTCTGCCAACTTCTTGACATATCCATTTTCTTTCAAGACTCATTTTAGATGTACATGAGAAAGATGGAGTGTAGTTGAGGGCTGTTTCTTGTTTTCTGAGAGGGAATGTCAGTGAGAACACTTTTATCTAGGAAGACACAGCTCTAACCAGTTTGCTTAAAGACAAATAGAAGAGTAAAAGTGAGAGTAAGGGGCGCAAAAGTAAGAAGTTAAATACTGAACATTTTGATATTATACTTTGTTGGATGCTTTTGTGAAATCTTCTTTTAAATGTTTGCTACTTTCTTCTTGATGCTGAAAAATAATAACGAAATGGTGATCTCTGATTCTTAGGACGTGGAATATCAAGCCTCCGAATGTATATAGTGTTTGAAGCCATATGACTTGACTTGAAGGGGCTGAAGTGGTTTACTGTGGCTGTCTGCTTCTCCAAAAGCAGTCTGTTCCTCTTCTATTGCTTTAGACCATGCATGACACCATCAACAACGGAGGCACAGGGACGCAAGCAGCATCACAAGTCACCAACCTTACACTTCTAAGCACACACTTAACACACACACACACACACACTCCCCACAGCCCTCTGCTGAGCTGTTTGTTTAGGAATCTCGGCCCGAAAATTGTATTCCATCGACCATGCTCGCTATCAACACACAATTATCTGGGTTAATCATGTGGAACAGTGGCAAATTCACCTGGGGCTTAGGAACTAATGACATTCGCGTCTGGCCTGCTTTAGTGAAATAGCCTCACACCTGCAGCAGGAGAGGCGAGATTGCCAAAGAAAATTTGGTCTCATTTTGTCACCCCCACCCCCCTCCACCTCCCTCCACCCTTTCTTTCTTTCTCTTCTATTTTCCGTCCTCTCTTTAAATCCCCACCTCTCTCGCTTTGCTTTTTTAGTACTACCACCTTCCACTCGCTCTCTTTCTTTTTGTCTTTCCCTTCTCTTCTGTTTTTTTAATTTTTATTTATTTTCTCTGCTGCCATCAGGCCACTCATCGGGGGAGGAGTCTGAACATTTCTCCTTGTTCCAGGAGCATATTTTACATGCACATGCATACAAAATTCTGAAAACCCGAAAAGAAACATCACAAACACCAATCCTACCTTTACTGTATTGACTAATTACCGAACATATATACATATATATATGTTGTGCCTTTATATAGTATATATACAACCACAACCATGTAACACATTTTCCTTTCACATACTGATCTTCTGTTTTTCTTTCAATATTTTCCTGTTCACCTATTTCCAGCAAGCACACTCCGGTGATGCCGTTACTGGGTGCGTACCTGGACGCATCTGATGAGAAATGCATAGGATGCTCAGTCAGGTGCATGCCGGACGCCCGTAGGTGAGCTCACACTGCATAATTTGCACGAGAAGGCCCAAAAGATGCTGTCATGGCAGGCATCTCTCACTTTATGAAGTCATTTCAGCCCAGTTCCAGTACAGGAAAGAAAGTCTCATTGCTCATAATTATTTATTGATACTGACACACTCTTCTCATCACAGGCGGCATCCATGTGTGAAATAGCAGCGTGGGGCTGGAGGGATCATTACCTGTGAGATTATGAAGAGGGCCCTATGTGCTCTCTGGATCATCATCATTGCATTGCTATAGACCATGCTGCCACTCACTGCACAGGTCCTGAATAAACAGTAGTCAACTCCTTCATAATCATATGGTTGTAGAATCTAGACCTGGCAATGTTGACACACCGTGTTACATGCAAATTGATTGTCAAGGAAGACATTTCTTCCCCTTTCTGTATATTAAGGCAATAAGCCGAAAGAAGCTGTGCATTACTTTTCTTCAAGGTTTTCTTCTTGGTTCGAGACTGTTGTTCGGCACAAAGAGTCAAGGTAGTTTTTTCTTTAAGAAAATGGCAGGAAAATAAAATATTACTTAATAAACAATAACAATGAAATAATGTTCAGAATGATTTACTAGTTTGGTGATATAAGGCTTTATACTGCCATTAATTATATATAAATCTGTGTGTGTGCTACAATGTCTTCATACATAGCTTAGCCAGTAAAGTTTTATAACCAAAACCGAAGCTATTTGTTTTAGATGTATAATAATAGATGTAGAATGTATAATAGCTTATACTATTTAAAATCAAAGGCCTGGTTTTACCATGGTGTCTCTTTGCTCGCTCATTAGAGTCAGTGAGTCAGGGAAGCTTTGTTGCATCTATAATGGTGTGAATGATGCTTTGTAGAACCCTTATAGAAGAGTCCAGACCCTCTTATCTTCGACCATGGTCTCCTATTAATGCCTTCTTCGCTCTGAGTACACAAATACCCCACTCACACACATTTGCTTGGTGCCTCTTAAATCCAGAGCCAATAATTTCTCTGTTAATTGAAAAAACGCTGCAGAGAAATAATCAAATTTAGGGCTTAAAGATGCATTTTATAGCATGAGGAGGGGAAAAGGCGCATCAGGGGTGCACGCCAGCGTGATCCTCCAAAGTCCATGACATGGTTTAACACTCTCTCAGAATTCATAAAACGCCCCTGAAGGCCCACATAATCTCCCCTTTCTCCCCGCTTAATGGGAGATAATACAAGAGCGCGCCCGATGAGTCAATATGCAACAGCGGCTTTAGTTTGATAATTAATACGGAGCGTTTGGAAATAGATTTGCGATTTTGGCAGCGCAGGTTGCAGTGCAGTGAGGCCCGCTGCAGCCATAACCCACGTCCTTTCAGCTAATCTCATTTTTTTTCCAATAGTGTTAATTCTTCCACTAAAGCCTGTTATCTCATTTAAGAGAGGCTGCCATGGGATCCGATGGCACCCTGACATCTGTATTCATTCGCCTCAAAATTAGTCTTGACACAAATTTAATGAAAAAAGAAAACACACACACACACACACACTCCAAACACAAGAGATTAGAAGGCAAGCCATGAATATCTGAAAAAAAGTCTTTCTCTAGGTGAAAGTGGGGGGCCTGATATTTATTTATTAATATTATTTTCATTATTTTAATTTCAGACGTACTAATAGCATTTTAACGCTGCCTCTGCGTTTGGGGCTGGGGGGGTATTGGAACCCTCTGCGTATTAGGGTCAAATGGAAAAGAGTCTGGATCTCTGTGCAGCCCCTCAGTGTGAAAGTGCTGATGAGACTCTTTATGCTCAAACAGGACTTCGGAGGTTGAAACACACCCAGGATACATTGCGATCAGACAGAGATCAGATCACTTAAACCACAAATCTGAAACTAAAACTTGGCCATGTTTATGTATCCCCAAAGCCAGCGTCCTTCCATGTAACCAGTTTGTCAATGTACATCATAACGGGGGCAAATTTGAAATTTGAATTTCTGAATGTTATTTAACAAGAATCATGTGCTTTTCTTTTACTGGGAATGCATTTTAGCTGGAATCCAACCAAAGCATATCCAGATCCAGACTTGATACACATGTTAATGCAGGTAGAAACAGCCTCTATGTTATCTATTTATACTGTTACGAAATCTTTGTTTAATCTATTATTGAATTACATTTGCATTCTGTATCAACAACTGTATCTAACTTTTTGCCATTCAGTGTCATGCAAGTTGCAAAAATGTAAAAACTGAATGTTAGTGTTTGTTAATGATAAATTAATAAGTTAACAGCATGTAAACAGATTTTTGCTTTGTTGAAGAATCTCAGAATACTAAAGTGGCTTAGAAACAAACCTTTTAAACTTTTGCACACACAATAACTATTGAAATCATAATCTCATCTACTAACAGATGCAAATGTGGAGTTCTGCCTGAATCGTCAGAAGAGACAATTGAGAAATAATTACGGTCAAATTATAATGTGCCTTTATCATCACTGCTAAGGCTTCAGATTAATATCCAAATAATACGCTTAGAGTTCATGGGGTTAACTGAGCCAGTCATTACAAAAGGAGCAGATGGTCAAATAAAAACCTCTTGTCATTTGAAACCTTACTTTTCATTATGCTCATTTCATCCCTCCTTCATTCTTTTTGTTGGAGCACTGGTTCCCCTCCTCTCCTCTTTAGAGGAGGCTGCGTCAGTAGCAGCACTGATAATTCCCTGTATTTGGGGAAAAAAAAGAAGACGACATGAAAGCAGCCATGGATGAAAGCAAGTTGGATTTAATCTTTCTTTCCGTCTCGCTTGCTCTTCCAGTACACTGTGTTGATCGTTTTCTCAGAGAAGAGCGTGAAAACGCAGGCGTGCAAGCAGGGGAAAGAGGGGGAGGAAACCAAGGAGCCTGTTCTGATCGTGAATGGAGAGAAGAAACTAGTGGAATATAATCAGCCTGCCCTCCCTAATGTACACAGTAATCTAATGAAATTCGGATGGACTATAGAGGCCGATAAAGAAAAGCTAGCAACGCCGCAGTCCAGGCCCGTGCTCACTCTGTACAGATAAGAAGACTAAAAAGGCTTTGCCCCTGAGTCAATGACCTCTTAGGTGAGCCGTGAGTGGCAACAGGGACAGATAGGAGGAATTTTGAAAATGCAAGAAAGCTTTGTGCTATTGCATGGTGTTGTATAATTTCACACAGTTTACTTTTCTTATATAGCGCACCTTACTTTTCTTAAATTAATTTTCCAGTTTTTCAGGCTCAGTCTCTGTCTGTTGAATCTGTATTATTCAGTCAAATACCAAAATAAAAAATTAAAAAATAATAGCAGTAGCCTTACTTTCCATATGTTTAACAACAGGCTTTTTGTATTTTATGAAGTACAGGAAACCAAAATTACTGTTTTTCTACATATTACTTTTAACTGAATTAAACTAGTTTAGTTGTTTGGTAGCATTTAAATTATTGTTACCATTTTTACAACGTAAGGTTGAATACCACAGACAATCATTTTGCCATGTTTTTCTATACTTCATGAAAGATAATAAAACCTATTGGCCTAAAAAATACATACAATAGATGCCATTTATTCTATTCTATGCTTCTACTATAAGCCAAATCTGTTCTGTAAATATAATTCAATCCAAAATGATTATCCATTTCTAGACTTTCTATCATTCTTACAGTGTAAGAATGAGAGTGTCAAGTCAAGTCAAGTAAGTGTTGACACACAGAACACTGTGAAACAATCTTGGAGCAAAACAAAGAACAAAAACAGAAACAACACAAGACTACATATTGTGGTCAAGACAGGACTACAGAAGGTTAATTTGAAAATTAATTGTCCGTATAGCCTACCAATGTTGGTATTTTGCTATTTTGTGTTGTTTTTTAATGTGCTACACAAACATATCTGTGTAGAATCACCAAATACAATTTTGACACACTTCCCGGTACTTTGAAAAA
This sequence comes from Hemigrammopetersius urotaenia, assembly GCA_037974485.1. Lineage (NCBI taxonomy): Eukaryota > Metazoa > Chordata > Actinopteri > Characiformes > Alestidae > Hemigrammopetersius > Hemigrammopetersius urotaenia. The sequence goes on along the minus strand of JBBPDC010000109.1, from coordinate 922,327 downwards.
TACAGAAGCAACTGGCTTATACTAGAAGAAAAAAGACAGATACTGACTTCTGTGAAGGAATATGTGTAGTGAACATTAAGTCTTGTGTAATAAGTTAACTCAAATATGTTCTTGCTTAAACAACATTGGGTTGTTTTTACAGACTCCTGCTTAAACATAAAACTTCAAAAGAGATATTTTGTTAATATTTTCTCATATCTTTAGACATTTGTAAAACAATTGTACAAATTTGCATTATATAGTCTTTTGTTTCAAATCATTGTTTTTGGTGGCAGCGGCTAGAGATTAGTCTGAAGAAATGCCAGGGTATTCCTTTAAGATGGATACGTGGATTAATGAAATGTGTACAGTCTGAGATGCCCCAGACAAGGTGAGGAAGGCTGTTGCCAAAGCAGTATGCTGAGAGCTGGAGGTGGCTGTGGGCTGCATCCACCAGCTCAGTGTGTGTAACATGTTTAACAGTGGCATGCTGATCTCTCCAATATTCATTAACCTGCCACGGAGCAGAGGGGGGGCGGGTGCGGGGGGCACAGGGGCTCACAGCAATCACAGAACTCATTATAGACCAGAAAAGAGCCGGCCAGAAAGAGAGATACAGAGTGAGAAAGATAAAAAGAGAGAGAGAGAGAGACAGGAGAAACACAAAGCAATGGGAAATGATAAGTATCATGGAAAATTACAGGACAAAGGATAACATCCACCTTTTCCCATTTTTTTCTTAAAATGGCACATCCATTATGGCAGATTAAGGATGCTTCATAGCACCATACATCTTAAAATAAATACATAAATAAAACATCAATGTCAAAAAAAACTCCCTGAGTCTGGGGATACGCACAGAACTACAGTGAAACATCTTAGTATTTGCTTGTCAGGTTTCTTCATCTCTTTTCTGATTGTTTTTTTGGTTTATAATATAAAGGGTAAATGTGTGAGCAATAGCAAAACAGAATAGAGAAAACACACAGATGAGTTTTATGGCAACTCTTGACAGATTGGACATACTTTACTATACTTTTCTGAAATGATAGCAGCCTTCAACACAATGAAACATTTTAAATAATAATAATATAATGATATTCACCAATACTATCATGTTTCTCCTCCTCCCACCACCTCCACCAATCATCAAGCAAACCACAGGTGCACCAGATTCATGTTGACCTCAAAATGCTACACTACAGACTTTGTCACTCTGTATAGTGTCACGGACGACGGGGGGGATCCCGCGTCCGTGATTTACCTCGGGGCAAGGAACAGGCCGGAAACCAGGGCTCCATGCTGTGATTTACTTTATTCAAACAAAACAAGAAAACAAAACCTGGCACTAGGGCCGCAAGAAACAGGAACAGGATACGAGAATCAGACAAGGCATAAATGAAGTAAAGTGAGGCGATGGACAGATAAAGTGTGACACACAAAACAGAACTTAAATACTGAACATAATCAAAGAAGCAAAACACAAGGCAGGTGAAAAAAGAGACACGTGATACAAAACAGACACAGTCAAAATAAAAGTCCCCAAACAACAACAGAAAAGCAGTGGCTCCTACTGGCCTCCGACCGAACCGTAACATATAGTGTGATAGTTGGTCTAGAAACAACAACAAAAGAGTTGTTTTCATAATGTTAAATGTAGTGATGGTAATTCATATCCAAAAAAATCAAATCTCTGATGTGTCTGGCCAGTAAATCCGAGAGTCAAGATAGTTGGAATGAAGTCTTCAGCTCAATCTACTCTACATCTAATCTACTCTAATCTAATGCAATCTACAATCTACATGTTCAGGAAAGAGTGTGATCTTGAGAAGCATTAGTTTGTTTGATTAAAAGATTTCAGATAACGGCAGCAGCCTCCCATCTTGCTGGCACTTAACATGTGTATCCAGCCCATAACTGAATTCATATTGCATAGCGTAGTGTTATGATTACTTTTTTATGTCACTTTGATCAGTAGTAACTGGAAAAAGTAGGGAAACTACATTTAGGATAGTTTCCTTTCCATGTATCCTTTTGTTGATAGCTGTGTTTAAAGCTATTTCGCTTAAAATTCAAGGAGTTGACTCCAGAAGCAGTGGAGTTGAGAGTCTGAATTGATTCCAGAAAACCATCATTACTTGAATGGGTGGGGGGAAATTGTTAATAGATTACTTGCTAATGTTGTTAAAGATGAGTGGAAGCTAGCAGTCACCCATTTGCAAGATATCTTTTGAATAATGCTAATCGATGCATACTGCCTTTCTAGCATTTCTAAAACTTAGTACTTTGAACGAGACAAAGAAAAATATTTTGTTAGTCACTAAAGTTTAAATAAAATGAGCATTTGAAAGTGCTCAGAACATGAAGACATGAACTTTAATAAGATTTTCAGCAAGACAAAGGACAACAGCTGTGTACTCCCTCCAAAAGGGTGCTGCAGTGTTGTTAATGAGACTGGATAGCATGAAACATGCTAGAACATCCACACGACAGCCTGGCACAAGCAGTGTCGTTTAGGTCCAGACATTGCCGTCTGCTTTTTCCTTTTGTTTGTATGAGAGCAATCATCCAGTGACCACTCTGGGGATGGCCCTTGGAGCCGGGGGCCCTTGGAGCCAAAGTCCAGACGTCATCTCACAATGTGACCTCCAGAGGGCACAACCATAAACAGAGACAGTGGTCCAGTGAGGACACTAGGAAAGGGTTTGGAGGGGCGGGGAGAGCCATAATTGTTGTGGGGACACTGGTCCAACAGCAGGTCCCCAGGTTGAAGGTCTTGATTCCAGAAAGTGTAATTTCCTTTGCTTGGCTGAGCAAGGGTGTGTGGTAATTGTACCCCTTGGGTGGCTCCTAAGGACAAACTGTGCCATCCAAATGAGGCTGGAGCTGGCAGTCAGTGGGCTGGAGACAGTTCAGAACATGAACAAAGCCTCAAACTTAAGCACACCAACTTTATTCTCTTTCTTCAAAATCTTTCTTTATATTTTTTTTTTCAGGAAAACTGAGATGAGCTGTTATAATACTATGGGTCATCATTTTAAAAATACAATAATTTAACATGAATTGCATCTATGATTCACTTAAACTTTTTTTTTTTGCTTTATACTTTCAGTAAAGCCCATTTGAGACCAGTCATTCATTCCATTAAATATAAAAATATGGAATTACTTTATGATTAAAACCAGAGACCACATATCTTCACTTTATCTACTTTTTTCTTTATTTATACATTATTCTTTCAGCAACATCCTCCTGGGACGAGTATCTCACGGACCATTGTCCATTGCACGGGAAATACAAGTATATTTTAAATGTAAATATTTAAGAATGTAAAATGTATTACTACATAATACAAGCAGCACTTCTGAACAAAGTTCTCAATCATTATCACAGTGATACCTTCCTTTTTACTTATTTTTTTATCTATGACTCTGAAACCAAAACCCATTAATAACACTATGCAGGAATAAAAATGAACAAGTTTGACAAATACTGCTACATACAGTTCTATATGACAACATCTATTAAACAAAACGTCACACTTTATTTATACTTTGTTCATTCTGCAAATCCTTAAAGGTGAGGTTTAAAGGTTTAAAATTAAGCATTTTTAATGTGTGGGGGGCACTTTGGTATACGTGGGGGACAGGGGGGTCGGGGCAGTGCGTGCAAAGTCTCTGTTGTTGTCGGGGGATTGCACACATGCAGAGTCTCAGCTGTTGTCCGTGAAACCAAAAGTGTGTGTGTGTGTGTGTATGTGTGTGTGTGTGTATGTGTGTGTGTGTGTGTGTGTGTGTGTGTTTTGTGTGGGGACCCTCAGTATTCAGTCTGCAAACACAGAAGTGTAGAACATTGATAACAAAGAAGAAAAAACTCAGTTACACACTTGGCGTACTGTCAAATAAATGACTTCTGGTTAGGGCTGGTGAACCCTGATTCAGACCTTAAAGAGATCACTGGGACAAACCAAAATCTGGTTCAGAAGCCCAGTGAATTGGAACATTCAATTAAGCCAGATATGTGATCAAGAGAGAAGACAATTTGTTGAAAACTTATTTTTCTAGCCTTAGGGGGCAAAAAAATCAAGTTTCCTCTTTCAGTCAGCAATAGATATTTTTGAGCCTCTAATGGTACCTCCTGGAGAAACGGATCAGCAGGCCATTTCGAATTAAGCTAGCTTTGTTTTTCCTTTAACTAACTTAGTTATGTGACTAGAGCAGGACATTACATGGTCTGTATACAGGCATTGTAGAAGACGCTTTTTAAGGCCATTGGAGACCAGAAAAATGTTTATTTTTCCCCCCATGCTTGTCTCAGTGACAGATATTTTGAGTCAACTCTTTGTCAACTCTTCTAATGGTATCTCCTGATGAAACTAGGAGATTAAAAGGCCTTTGCGGTGTGTCGTTAAAACTCCTGAGGTAATTGTTCCGGACAGTTCCATCTCTCCGGGACAAAGACCCTGCTGATGAGGCCAGCAACAACGTGGGTGTCAGTGGAGCAATGGGAAGGATGGGGGAGCAGAGTGTGGGGAGGGGAGGGGGAGCATGAACCAGTAATGAATCTGCCAACAGATCCCCCACCATGGAAGAGAGAGAGAAAAAAAATTGAATCTGAGAGATATGACTGAATATGACTCGCTGTATTCATTAAAATCTACCTTAAAACATCAATTCGTTCCAGGGGTGCAATGAGGGTGGGACTGACAGAGATGTTTAAGTCCGCGGCAGTGGAGAAAGTGATTGTGACAGGTTCAGGTGGAGCTACAGGCTGAGAGAAGGAGGTGGAGGATGAGGAGCGTAGGCGGTAGAAAAAGAGATGCGCACTATTAGGACCCATCACTTCAACGGCCAATCAGAATCGACCCACATCTCTGCATCTCTCAGGAGTGTTTGCCTGCTTCAGTCAGAAAGGTGTGAAAATGCACAGATTATGATCACATTTGTGGGAAGCCTAATTTTGGAGGGAAGCAGGTGAGAAGAGTTGCCTAAAACCATCCTCCGGTAAATTAAGTAATGACTCAAGTTGGGTGGTACCCTGAGGGTATGCCTTGAGTACCTTTATGTACTTTTACCTTTCTATTCCATTGCAGTTATGAGTTATATGTTTTAAGACTCCACAAATCCTTTCCTGACCCTTGACTTTCTGTTTTCTTTTTAGAATTTAAAATATTTAATTTAGCAAAACACATGTAAGGTACTACATTGGACTTCAAAGACCGTGTTGTGCCTATTAAGGATAAATGTGCATTGTTTGTACCTTGATTAACCAAAAATGACAATGGAAAACAATCAGACTAAAAGAAACAAATGCTCAAGTATGCCCAATAATCTCCTCAAGTATGTAATTACCAATAGAAGTGCAATGGAACGTCCAGCATTTGCACTTGCTTATTCTTCTCTTTTCAGGATCAATTTGATTTCAAATTAGGAAACATTACCCCAGTGCCCAGGCAATCCGACAGAACAGGCTGTAATCGATATGGATCTGGATTAATACTGAGCATAAGAATTATACTTTTATATATTAAATATAAAACTGACTCACGTTTTAAAAACGGGTACAGTATGTTTACACTTTTTAAGTGGTTCCACTCTTTCCAGTCCAAACAGTCTATATATGGAAATTGTACCTTCAAAACAGCCATTTTGAATTCATTGCTTTTGTGATGTCACAAAAGTCAGTGCACTTTCATATTTTTGTGTATTCTGCCTACAGCCGTTTAGCCCTGCTCATTAATGCTGAAGTTAAAAGAAGTTTCAGTCTGAGCTGAGGTGCACTACAGAGCAGTCAACCGGAAAAGAGGTCATTTGAATATAGTACTGTGTAAATGTCTCACTCCTTTTTTCCTGACATTTACCTTGATGGTGCAAAAATACTATTTTATGCCCGTCAGACTGTTTTAGCTTTGGTATAATGAGTAGATTAAATGAAAGAAATGGAAACAGATGTTTTACTGCGACAAGTGCCCAAAGATGCAAGTTGCCTAGATAAAGATGTTCCAAGAGCTCAGCATTCAGCACCACCAGTATACTGATCACCAGCCTGAACATCTGGAAACATCTGCACCTGTTAGCGTTCTTGGTGGCAGGGCCAAAACTATGGAATACACTTCCATTATCTGTTAGGCTCTCCCCATCAGTAGGAGAGGCTGAAGACCTCTTTCTATGATCTGACTTTTAACTCTGTGGGTTAGCTGTGGCTAACACTATTTGTACATTGTAATTTTTATGCTGTTGGTTTTATTATTATATCTGTACAGCACTTTGGTGACATGTCTGTAAGATGCTCTATAAATAAAGGCTGAGTTGAGTTGAGTTGAGTTGAGTTGAGTTGTTTCTTCACTGGTTCACTGGGCTTGTGTTAGATGTTCTATGTTCCACTTTAATGACTCATAATCACTCCGTCTTAACAAACGAAAAAACAAGTAACTGGTCAAGTATTGGACTGAAAATGAGAGCGAAAAACATCTTTCAAGAACTTGTACTGCACTGTACTGTATATCAGTGTTAATAAAAGCATAATGACAAAAACAGCTTGTTTAATTCTAAGGGATGAAATAGGTTGGAAAGCCTACACATAAATAAGGAAATATGAAATAGGTCATTTTCAAAATTTCGAAGACAACATAATCCTGGTAGATTTAACTGATCTACAGATGTAGCAGAAGGAACTGAATTAATGTAATTGTTGCCATCTAGACATATAACACAAACTTTGATCGTCTGATTCTTTTTTCCTGTCGCCTGCACTGTGATCACCTTCTTCAGCACCATATAGGGTGTATAAGCTAATCTTTTTTTCTGTACAAACTGTCAGTCAGAGTCCTTCAGGAGACAAACTGTTTCTGACATAATGCCGCATTTCCCAGGATCTAAAGCAACACTGCACTCTGGTGGTTGGTCTGTATACCTAAATTAAATTAATAAGTGGTTCATGAGGCCCCATGAGCCGGCCTTATTGGTACAACTGTGCAGAAAACAAGGTGCATTTTGTTCTTGTAATAATGCAATATATTCTCATCATCCCTTATTAGAAACACCCGCAGTGTACTTCCTTCTCACTGGCCACATTTGGAGATCCACCTACCTTATAGGTCCATTCTACAGGTGGGCAATTACAGACTGTAGCCCAACAGTTCCAACAAAATTTGTGAAGTGATCAGTTTTCTGTTGACCAGATATAGGGTGGTAGATCATTCTCAACACAGCAGTGACCCTAACGATGCAGTGGCAATGTAGTGCGTGTGGAATGACCATTAATGAAGTTTGGTGGATGGAACACCATGTGGTCTGCAGTCTATACAACTGTGGTGGAGCAATGAAAGATGGGTAATTCCAATAAACTGGTTAGTTGGTGTTGATCTTAATTTTAAAGCGTAAAATTTTGACATCATTGTCAACGTTTGAAATCATATTCATATTCACATTTCATTTTATTAATTTCCGGCTATTTCACTAGGCACTAATATTTACTTATGTTATTAAGCAGTTCTATTCATATTCAGAGTATTTTGGAAACGACAAGAAATTATTAAGTGATAATACAGTTAGTAATTGTCACGTAATCCCTGGGGAAGGAGGCGCAGGCACAGATTTGCATTCCTTCTTGACTTTTATTTACAAAAACACAAAGAAGGCTTGAGGGCCAAAACACAAAGAATACCAAGAACCTAAAATGGTGTAATCCCTAGACATGAATAATGGACAGAAGACAGAGGGGTAGAACACAGGAGTGGTTAAATATAAGCATGACACAGACAGGAACCAATCAGGATATATAATCATTTAACTTAAAGTCCAACATATCACAGACAAGGGCGTCCTTTAGCGGCCACTGACCAGGATGTCACAGTAATATTAATGTCTTGCCTTTTTTTAATTACAAATGTTCTGTATATTATTTTAATTACAACTTTACTTTCGATATTGTGCAGCTTTTTTATCATTTTAGAATCATCTTCAGGCCTAACCATCATTCTGGACACAACTAAAGGCTTGAAACCATGAAGCCGCACAGAAATAGCATTAGAATAGCTATATTTCTTTGCAAAAAAATTATTTTTGGATACATTAGAAACATTTTGAACAGTGCTTCCAGATTTTGCCATCAATAGTCTTTTTTCATGCTATTTTTCTTCTAATTCATTCTGTTTTAGTATGCTTAAGTACAAATCAACAGCACTCAACTCCTCAGAAAAGCATTATCCTCCTTCACAACAGGGGCAACTTTTCCTGTTATGTCTTTGCAAGTCTCAGTAGACTTACAGAGTGCTGACCTGCCACCCCTCCTGCTCTGAAGGCAGCTCATGCATTGCACTCTCAAACTCTGCTCTGGAGGCAGACTGTGTGAGCAGGATAAGCAGGCCGCAAAGCAGGCAGAAGAAGGAGGCAACTGGGGCCAGCATGAAGGACAAGCCGTAGTAGACGCTGAGCTGGAGGCTGGGGCAAACCGAGGGCCTGCGCTGGAGGACGTACTGCTCAAGAGATGATGAACCCTGAACCCATGCCATAAACATTCCCACCACCAAGAAGAGCAGCAGGCCTGCACACATGCACATAGACACACAGACGCACACACACAAACACACAAACGCAGCTGTATTGGCATTTCCCTGTATCCTTAACAAATGTCATGTAAGAGGATGAAGAACCTTTTTAAAAGTTGAAATAAATTCCATTCCAAGATTTTTAGTAAAGTACAGAACCTTTACATTATATCGAGACTCTTTTAACTTTACAGTGGTTCCTTACTCTTACACATTTCACCCTAAAGTGACAATACAAGTCACTTTGGGGCAGTTGGTAGCCTAGTGGTTAGGGCATTCGCCCTGTGACCAGAAAGTCCGGGTTCGATTCCCGAGACCGCTAGGCACCGCTGAGATACCCTGAGCAAGGTACCGTCCCCACACACTGCTCCCCGGGCGCCGTGTTCCTGG
>JBBPDC010000109.1:892089-905335 GCA_037974485.1 Hemigrammopetersius urotaenia | reverse complement strand
GAAGTCTAGCAACTTCAATGGCTGTGTGAAGACCATGAACCTACTTCCTGTTTATATACTGTGCGTGATGTCATCTCAGTGACCTCATGACATCACGTGACCTGGTGCATGTGACAGATTTGGAGGTGGGCTGTGCATGGTGGATGGTGTAAAATAAGCCTGGTAATTAGGTGTAGTGTAACAAGGTATATGTATGATATATTTAATTTTGAGGAGCATTTTTGATAAATTCATCTTCTTGAGAGACAGGATATAGTATTCTTTTCAACTGGCTCCTGGTCTTATATATTTGCATACTGGGTGTGTCTTTCCAATGGTTTAATTACCATCTTCAGCTGTATTTCTCTCTAAGTTCCTATTAGTCAACCTAATATCCTGAAGGCAGCTACATAATCTCAGGAAAATCTTTCTTTAGTTAAAATTTAGGCAAAGAAAGATATTTTAAATATCTATTAACATGCATTAAAGTAGCTAAAGCCATTAGGAAAAGGGCAGCAGGGTTCCCTTCTCTTTACTTGTTCAGAATACAGCATAGGCCCTGTAGTTTTAGAGTGTAATCTGAAGAGTAATGTGAATTACACACTAAACGAGCAATCCAATGTATTAATGACTTAAAACAAGTAAGTACACGTGGTCTAATTAAAATTTGGAGATGATGGAAATTCCAGTAATAAAGCCTAATAACAATTAGAGGTTCAACAAAAATTAATCAAGCAAGAAAATAAGTTGAACCATTTTTAATAGAACAATAAACAGTATTCCTATTTGTTACCTTCGTTCAAAGAACCGTGTTACTTAATTAAAAGCTGGGATATTCCCAACATTTACAACATAATATTACACATCTTTGAGGATAAAAGTATAATCATGGCATCAAATATACCCGTGTGAATAGACTGCCAAATTTATATTAATGAGACGTTATGGGATGAAATATTTAAATGAAAAAACTCAGTGGTGGCTGAGAAAACAAAACAAGCCAATCAACAAACAAACAGACAAACAGACAAACAGAATGAATGAATGAATGAATGAATGAATGAATAAATAAATAAATAAATAAATAAATAAATTTTATAAAATAAATAAATAAATAAATTGAACTGTGGATGAAGAAGTAAAAGGTAACAAACAGAATCTAACAAAACCTCATGCAACTCTGGGAAGCACCCAGCGCTTCAGCATTCAGACACTGTGAGGAACAGTTAAACACTTAAAAATCTCTTTAACAGCTCAGCTGTCTGCTGCTGTAGTTTGGGAATCTCACTGAAACTTTTTTCATCGTAAGCAAGATGTAACCTTCAATGAAGTTCACCGCTTCTGCCACGTGGTTGCGCTACAGTGAAACTTTTAGAAACATTTGCCATAATAAAAGTTAGTCATCTGTCATTTGCTGTGTGTGTACGAGTTTTACAACAAAAACAAGTAAAACCTGAGTGCACCAAAGTAGTATATATTAAAATACAACATATTATAAAAGACGACTAAAAGCGTATAATTATAGATGTGGGTCTGTTCCTACTTTCATCAGCTGAGACGCCATCCTGAGATCTTTGTGCCAATAAAGAATTATAACATCATAATGTGTTATAATAAAGGTTTGGGTTTGTCTGATATGGCATGTGGAGCCTGTAACAGGTTTCTGTGGGTATGAATGAATAACAGTCCTCTCTGATGTCAGTCTTACTGCCCATGCTGTCTAATTCCACAGTCCACGGGTCCTACATGAAGGAGAAAACTGGATGTAACAAATCTAAGTCATTCTATTCTAAACCCAAATGAAGCCATACTTAAATTGTGAAAAAAAAAAAAATAATAACAGTATTATATACCTCACACAGCTCCCCGGGCATTGTGTTCCTGGCTGAATGGGTTAAATACAGGGAAAGAATCTCCACATTGTTCACGCTCTGTGCTTTTCTGTGGTGTGTTCACGCGTGACAAATGGACTCTTTACACTAATGTCCACATGGTGACAGCACAGCCTCAAGTAAATTGACAAAGTTCAGTGTAAGTATTTATATTTATATTGTTCAGTGTATATATTGTTCAATCAGTATATATATATATATATATATATATATATATGTATACGAATACATATATTTTCACATTTTAATATTTTAATATGTGTATATTTCCTGCTGTCAGGCTCCTGTATAATTTACACAGCATTATTCCTTTGTACATAGACACAGGCCTATCACTAGACTTTTAAATCAGTTGAAAAACTAAGGTGCTATATTTTTATGTTTCCAGAATAAACCACTGCTGCAGTTATTATTATGTGACGTCACAGTGCTGGCTAATATTAAACCGCACGTGGAGCTGCGGACGGAACGTGCGCGGTGGGCGGAGCCAGGACATGTGACGTAGAACGGAAGGGCGGGGTGTGTGTGCAGTGGCGCAAGAGGCAGCAACAGTATCAGAAGCTTGGGGCTGAGAAGGGGTCGGTGTACATCTGCAGACAGTGAGGCAGATCGGGATTATTTCACCATTAAACATGGACCGACGCCGTGGACCGCGGAGATGTGAGTGTGTTTGGGTTTGCGTGACTGTGTGTGTGGGACAGACAGCCCGTGGTTTTCCGCGAGTGGGGGCTTTGCGCTGTGTTTACCTCTCTGTGCTGGGCTGAGCGCACCGATATCTGCAATGAGAGGAAACTTAGAGAACAACTAACACTAACATTGAGTTGTGTTTTTAGAGCTGCTTGACTTGTCTTTTTGTTAGCCTTCACATCTCTTCTGTGGTTTCAGACGCAGCCTATATCGATTTCCGACGCGAAAGCCAGCAAAATCGAAAGCTAGCTGCATTACTTCAATATCTGTTTGTTATTGTTTGATAAATTGTTGTCTGAAGCTCCGTTAGTTCCACACACAGTCCTCGGAGTGCAGCTTGGATTTCTGAGCTGGTGCCCAGACTGCTGTTGGGTTGATGTGAACATTTGTGCAGTTTTGTCACTAAGGTTAGCTCAAAGTTAACTTCCTCCCACACAACATGAAAGCCATCTCAGTGCTCTCACTTTGCCTTCTACTGTATTCTGTTCCCTCGCCTCGGTGGTGAAGGGAAACAGGAGCTGTCCTCCTGTTTTCAGACACTTCAGACCGGTGAAATGTCTCCACATTAGGGTTCAGGGGTCAGATACTCAGAGCAGCTCCAAGAGGATGCAGAAGCAGGGATGTGGGGTTGAGGTGTTTGATGGGGTTGAGGTCAGGGCCAGTCAAGTTCTTCCACACTGATCTCATCCAGTCATGTCTTTATGGACCTTGCTTTGTGCAGTGCCTTTCACTGTCAGTAAGGGACCATCTGAACTTTAGAGGTGTGTCCCAATATGTTTGTCCATATAGTGTAGGTTGGTATATTTCGTTTCTGTAACAGTTGATATAAGATGGCGTGTGTTGTGTCACTAACAGTGGGTATAAATATTTTGTTTTTATAACAATAGATATGAATTATATAATGGTATACATTATATAATGGTAAAGTTTTATATAAAGGTATAAGTTAGGTGTTTTTTGTTTCTAAAATGGTAGCTCCAAGTTATAGAAAGCATAGTTCAGAGGCTGGCTGGCTGTTGTATAAGTGTCTTTGGAAATGTATTGTTGTTGCTTTTACTCTTCTAGGGGCATTTGGGCAAGTTTCTCTTGAAAGGAAAACATGCATGTATCACATGGCTGATACTTCACATTAATTTTCCATTTAGTCTCATGTGTTAACATCTAATCTAATGGGGAATGGCATGGCTGGAATTATAATAATGGCAAGGGATTCCACTATTAACACCCCTTTCCAAAGAATACTAGTGTATTTATCAGTAGTGTAGTGACAACATAATCTACTGAATGCCGAAGGGACATTTCTGCACTGCATCTTAATATGGATGAAACAATCTAACTTTTTGTCTCCAAAATCTAAACTACAAGTACTGGTCTGATCTGATTTGAGTGTTTCATGGTAGTAATGACCTTGCAATGCACCTCAAGAGCTGGATGGATTTTATGCAATCTAGATAGCAAAAACCTTAATGACCTTCAATACATGTTTCTAAATGCTTTACATATGATTCAGATTGAACATACCACTCAGTATTAAGTATTTCATGTTTCTTTTTATCATTTGGCGGCTAAGGATCTAGACTTTAGGGTGTGCAACCATTAAAATTGGTTCTGCACATCAAATATTATAGTGTAAGCATGGAGAGCTTTTATCAGCCACTTAGGGAATCTATTTTTACTGTGTGTGCTGTAGTTTTACAATGACTTTCAGTAAAGAAACAAGATCTGAGCTCATTAATATCAGATGAAGATAATGACTGAATCTCTCACGAAACCTAAGATTCATTACTGGACCTCAGCCTGACTCACATTAGTATAGTTTGCTCATAGTTAAGCCCTAATTAGGGTTTTATTCCTTGTATCTGTTACTGAGGGTTTCTGTCGCTGACAATCAGGGTCAGGCCTCTCTGTGGTTAGGCATATACTGGCTATGTAAATTCTTCATCATGGAAAAACCTTCTCTGGGTTTGTTTGCAGAGAAATGACTGAAAGATGTTTGCTTTGGAGGGCTGGTCTGTTTCTATATATCTAGTTAAATGAGTCGTTGTAACCCAGTCCTCAGAGACTGGCCTTCACACATCTCAAGGCACAGTAGAGGAAACTATTATGTATGGGCTAAATATGGGCTGCCTTAGAGAGTTTACTCTCAAAAAATGTGTTAGCAACACCTGAATAGTTATCTTTGTCACTGTGGCCTGGACCATACAGGTGGAGTCTTAAATGCTATTATAAGGTTATTATCATAGTAAGGCAGTTAGATAGTGCCTGGAATATTTAATGAGGTCAAAACACCAGGTTCTTTTTAGATTGTGTGAACATAGCCTGTGTAGCAATGTGGGGCTGGGGGTGGCCTAGTGGTTAGGGTGTTGACCCTGCAATCAGAAGGTTGTGGGGTCGAAGCCCAACACTGCTAGTGTCATCATTGAGGTACCCTTGAGCAAGGTACTGACCCCACTGCTTCACTTAGTGAATGGGTTAAATGCAGAGAAAGAGGTTCACAGTGTTCACACTGTTTGCTGCACTGTGATTTGTTCATGAGTGAATATAAGAGCCATTTTTCTTTAAAAATGGTAAATTAATGGTCATTAATATTAAGTATTCATTTTTACCTCTTCCTTGGAAATAATAAATGTTTAATTAATTTGATGAATGTTATGTGTCAGTAATTTAACGTAACCCCAACATCATTAGATGTATCCCTGATGGTACGTGTTTGGGAACCACAGTGTTAGATAAGCCTTCCCTATTTAACAGCATGTCCCTGGATCATATTGTCACTAGGGTTGTCAAAAAAATCGTTTCTCAGATACTAATCAATACTAAAATTTAGGATCGAGTTCGATATCAGTTTGTATGGGTACCGATACTTAAATGCCAGTTTTGCATCTGCCCGGTGGTGCCCTACAACAGGCATTGCAGTGGGCATTCCCTCATCCAGCTACCTGGAGGACCCAATATGTACTTGACAGCCCCCTAATTTGGCCAGGGAACAACCTAGAGCCACAAAATTTTACACAGACCTTCAGCTAGTGTTGCTTTCTTAATGAAAATGATGACTAAATATCGTCATTTATGAACAATTATCATGTGACAACAACGAGATGAGATGCAACGTAAATGCTGGTCCTGTGACGATAACTATAACGAAATATCATGTAAAATTGCTGACGAATAAGAATGAGACTAAATGTGGTTTACAAAATAAAAACTATGCTAAAATGTATCTTTTTTTTGTTGACTAAAACGAGACGAGACGTTATGTCCTGTACGATAGGGAGAGGAGAAAAAAAGTATTGGGACGCTCAACCTTAGTGTTGTACAACACTACGTCCCATTACTTTTGTCCATTGAGAGGCACTGTGATTTAAATCTATCTAGTTGCCAAAAGTATTGGGACACATTGCCAATATAGTGCCAGGGAGAGAGAAATCACTCACACACGCACACACACACACGCAAAGTCTCTCACACACAGCATTTTGATAAGAAGACTTTCCCATATCCATGCAAAAAAGCTGATCCTAAATTGCTCTGATTTGGTTGTGTAGACTATTTGTTCAGGAATAAATTTTTAAAAAAATCAGATAAGTTCAGGCAAACACACTTTATGGCAATAGATACACACATTTATATTTATTTGCACTTTTTAGTGGTTATTTTATTTAATTTATTTAATTTAAATTTGTGTGCTTCTAAGTTCTAACATGTTTGGTTGGCAAAATAAATGTCGTAAATTCAGATTTAATTTATTCCGCACTTTTCAAAGTACCCAAAGACAGTACAATTTTGAGTAGACAAAGAAAACGGAGCATTTGGCTTGTCCACTCACGCTTCAGTTGTTTTATTAAAAAGTTCCTGTTTTTGTTTTTGTCCCCCTGTAAGATAGTATAGAGTACCATCCTTAGTATCGGTATCAAGTTTCAGTATCGTGACAAGTCTAATAGTCACTCATCTACTGTTATTTTTTTTCATGAGCCTGTCTGCTCCAGGAGACTTTTTAAGGGGTAAATAGTGAACCGCTAATAACGCACTATGAAGTCCTAAAAATGTATGTTGAATATCATGGTGTGCTTGAGAGCATGGTTAGTCAAAACTGCTCTTTATTATTGGTGTGCGTGAGTAAACTGGAAAGCATCCGAGCCACATGTTGGATTTGGTTCGTCTCTCCTGCCTGCTTTTAAGTAGATCTCCCAAGAGGCCGTGAGTGTGTCTGTAAACGTGAGCATGAAAAAACAGGCACAGAGTGGCCCTGCGTTGGGGAATGGTGTTACATAATGGTGGTCCTGATGCTGAAGTTCCATAAATGGAACCTACTCTCCAGTCTTGTTGCAACTTAGATGTAGAGATAGGCACTTGCTGATATAAATGTTTTATATCAAGATGCCATGATAGTTACATAACCTTTAATGATGGTTAGTAATACTATGGCACTATTGTACTAGAAAGCATGTGCTTATAGGTGAACGACCCATGGTTGTTGAAAGGCTCACTGACTTGCAGATTCAGAAGTAAAATTTTCACAGCAGGAATATAGTTGTAGTTCTTATGAGCATCTATTACTTTCTAATGGAAAACTAAAGAAGCTTTCATGTCTCGGTTGATTGGTTACATGGGTGTGGCAAGGGACTGTTAGGGAGATTTTTTGGCTGAAAGATCCTTTTTAGATGTAGGAAGCTCTAACGATTTCCGATTAAATTGTTCCCACGTGTCCAGCTGTTACCTTAAAGCCCAGAGCTGAGCAATGATCTGGGGACGGTGGAGTGCATTGATCAGCACTGTGGCTCCACTGCAGAACTAGACCTACTTATTCTCTGTAGCTTCTCTCCAAAGGGTAGCTGGATGTTTGTGGAAGGCAGTGGCTTATAATATCAACAGTGTTTGCATGTTGTTGGCCTTTTCACTCTTTTTAAATGGATTATAAGGTGATTCCTTAAATTAATTTAATTTTAGTTCATTTAATTACTTAATGTGATATATGTTCTGCATATAATAAAAAACAAGTCAAAACTGTTATGCAACCTGGTGGCCAAATGATTGCGTGTCAGGCCAAATGAAATTTAAAAAACTAGTTTAGTGCTTTGTCCTCTATCTCAGTGAAATATAACCCCATTAAATGACCAGCAAGTGTCTGTGAGCAATAAGCAATGGCCTTTTCTGCATTATCATCATTTCATAGTGCCTCTTGATTAAGCCAGGCTTTTGTCTTACTGGTCTGTTTGAGTCATTTAGACAAACTTGGAAATTGTTGTCCAAAAGTGTTGATTTTGTTTTTGAGATTACAGTGATCGTTTTACTACAGTTTTGACTTCACCTCAAATGTCAAAAAAGGCAAGATATGTTAGGTTTTCTTGTTTTCAAGTTTTATGGCTGTAATTATGACTGTAATCTTCTATTAAGTAAAGGAAGCCTATAGCAGCTTTCATTGTGCAAACTGCAAATGAATCAGGTTTTTGCTCACAAATGCACTGAGTTGTAACATAGTTCTAAAACTATTAATCAACTTCTTCAATAAAGAAAATGTTGACATTTATTTTATTTTATTTACAGTTGCAAAGCGAGGTTGCACCCTTACCTGAAGAGGGCAGGAACGTCCCTATAGGATCAGTATCATTTATGTAATTTATTTTATTAATATTACAATTTTTACAGCTGTGTGTGTGTGTGTGTGTGTGTGTGTGAGAGAGACTTTGTGTCTATGTGACTGTGTGTGTGTGTGTGTGTGTGTGTCATTTCTCTCGCTCTGGCCCTATGCCCCAATACTTTTGGCCACTCTAGATTTACAGTGCCTCTAAATGGACAAAATTATTAGGACGTAATGCCGTTCAACACTAAGGTTGAGTGTTTTTTTCTCCCCTCCCTATTATACAGGAAATAACAGTTTGTTTTAGTCAACAAAAATGAAGAGACATTTTAACATAGTTTTTATTCTGTAAACCACATTTAGTCTCGTTCTTATTCGTCAGCAATATTACATGATATATTTTATTATGGTTCTCGTCACCAGCATATGGTTCTCGTCACCAGCATTTTCTCGTCTTGTTCTTGTCACGTGATAAATGTTCATTGGCCACTCCCTTTTTAACAAGATACTCCTCCGTGCGCTCTCTGCTCTCGCCCATTTTCCAAAACTAATGCCTCGTGTTTTAAGTAGGCGTGGTTACGCGCAGGAGACGCAACTTTGTTATTTTAGCGAGGGGGGCATATTTCTGTGGTAGGCCGGTAAAATCAAAATCTCTCTTGTGGGCCAAATTAATATCGCATACTGTTTACACTGTTTATTCCGTTTATACAGCTCAGTACTAAATCCCAGAAAGTTACAGAAGATGAGCTAGCTCTAACAGCAGTTTTCACCACTGCTGTCCCAACTTCACTTGACTTGGGCAACTGGGCAATGATGAACCCCAGTTGGTATGAGGAAGTGGTAGCAGTTCATGTTGCATACAGACAACACCACTGTCCTTGCAGCAGACTGGGGTTCAACTTAGGCAAACCTTGGACAAGACTCCTAACCTTAACTTCATTTACATTGTGGAGCATTTTCCAAAAAGCATAAATGTTACTTGGCCGTATATGTCATGTGAATCTAAATCATATTGTTGGCCTGTACATGTGGATAATAAATGGACGTTATTATTCACATTTAGCCTGAGGTCAGAATACTAACTGGTCGTTGCTCAACTTTTTCTGTGTACCACAGAGTCCAGCTGAGCAGGTGTAGGTACACTGCAGTGCTTGCTTCTGTGGGTGGTACAATCTGCAGCATAGTATGTGAATTAAATGTTACCACACTGACTTCCTGTTATTCTCAGTGAGAGCTGAAGTAGTAGAGGTCCGCTACCTCGCCACCTGGCATTCGACAGGAACTCTTACAGCACTTTCAGCTTTGGTGCAAACAAAGAGGAACTACAGCTTACTTGAGTGAATGGGCCTCCATTCACCAGAGAAAGCTCTGCCCCTTTCCAGGACCTGATGGTCACTTTCTGCATAGTGGACAGATTGATCCACACTGCTTCTCAATATATAAAAGGACCAGCTATAAAATGACCCACTGCTCTTAGGTACAAGCAAAATGTGTATACTTATGGCTCTTATGTACAAATTGACCTAATTGAGGCACATTGGGATGTAGTTCATTATGAACACCTAAGCTCTCCTGATTTCTGTATTGTTATATTGTGTATATTGTATGTTGAGTGTTGGTCACCAACATATATATTTATATGTGAAAACCATACATATCAGACCAACTAGGAAGTTTAACAGTTTACCTATTTACTTTTATTAAAACCTAAATAATCAAAGCCATTCCTTACTAGGGCTGTGGTTAGGACCGTTCTTGTTATATAGCTGGTATGGAGCATATGTATGACCTAGGAGTGCATGTAAAATAAAGGAGAGATCTAAAACACATGCTGCTGGAGGGAGGATGCCTGATGCTCATTTTCATCTGAAAGGGTTACATCTGTTGTTGCCTTTCAAAGAAATTATGCATGCTTCGGTCTGAATAATGGCCCTATAGAAAAGAGGGGTACTCCTTTTTCCCCCTCTTTCCTTCAAACACAAACACACACACACACACACACACACACACATATACGCACGCATGCACGCGCGCGCGCACACACACACACACACACACAAATGCATACAGAGGGAGCAATTTAGGGAGTTCATGTGGCTCCAGCACATTGATCAGTGTCTGCCCGATGGTGCTGAAGCCATCTGGAGATTCTCTGTGTTGGAGACTTTCTCTATTTAGAGCATCAACACAGGAGGTCTTACTTCATAGAGCTGTAGGCCAGACTCTGAAGCTTCTAAAAACAAAGCCACAGCACTGCCAGCTGATCCTGTTAAGAACATTACAGTGTGAGAGATGGTTATGTGAAAAGCAAATTTAAGGCAATTTCAAACAGGATTCTTTTCTCAGGAAGTCCTGAGAACTTGATCTTCACTGTTATCTCCTCGCCATACATTCAGACTCGTAAGTGACATGTCGCTAACATTACCTCAAGTTTTTTGTCTTGTAAGTGTGAAGTGTGTCTGAGACCTTTGTGTCTGTAGTTGGTCTAAGGAATTTGTCTGAGCCCAGTCTTTACTTCGTTACTTTAACATGTTATAATTTATTTGCATACAGAGAATATCATCAAACTTTTTAATGTATTACTTTTCATGTGACAAATCACCTACTTTTTTCGAAATGGCCTGCTTGCGTGAACATACACCACTAATTGGTAAAATGGCTTTGCATCTTGCCACCTTCTGCTGTATCAGTACTGCAAAGACCAATGTTGTCATTAACAATATTGGTTCCTAGTATTTTGTATTAGTCAAAGTTGCAATAAAAATATAATCTCTTTACTGGAACGCATTTGCCTTTTTCCAGTTTGTGTATAATGATTCTAATTCATCTTTGCATTTGTATCAACATTAATTGAGCTGATCTAAAGGTCCTCTGGAGCTTGCGGGATGTTAGAACCTCTTTGCTCTGGTCTTGCAGGAAGTTGCGATTTTCTGATATTGAGTCGAGGAGAGAGCTTCTCTGTAAAAAGCTGATCTGACAGGAACGAGGTCTAGTCATGCTGCTTCTCTCCAGGCAGAACAGAGTAGCGCAGCAGCACGTGAGAGAATGCGGCCTGCTCTTACATAACCTCCTAGCCTGCGTTGGAAAGGAAACAGCTGGGTCTGTGTACTCGCCTGTACCCCAGTGAGCTCAAGCGCTTCAAGCTCTGTTGCCTTTTTTCCAGAATGGAAAAGCTGTCATGTAGTCAGAACAGTAGCATAAGATATTTTGTATGTGGTTTGCCATGTGACTACAGCAGCTGTGAGTGCAGAATCATGCAGTCATGCACAGTAAATGATGAGTAATGTGTGAGGTGTCCTCTGCTTGGTTTTATCAGATGTAGCAAGAGAGAAGGTGATGCTTTTTTGTGTTGAGATGGGCTGTATTTATGGCTGCAACTATCGAATATTTTTGGAATCGAGTATTGTGTCGATTTTTTTTCTTGTGGGCTTGTGTGAGAGAGAGTGTGTGACTATTGTGCTGTTGGCAATTTTGAACCGGTACAGAATCAGAATTCCGTCAGCAACCAATCTGACTATACCCTACACCAAAGTTGTGAAACCGGCCCCTGGTATTTCTCGCCAAAAATCTGTAGGCCTGCAGTATGTTCCTGTTCCTTGTAGTATGTGCCTTTTCTGCATTGGCTTCATTTTTGTTTTCATATGTTTCACTTTATGATTGCACTCTGCAATTGCATGTTTATTTTTTGTTAGCCCTTTGCCTTGGGTAAATTTGATTTAGTTATTTAGGAATTTATTTTCATTTTATTATCATTTTGAAATGAAAGCTTTGTTCACTTATTGTTTGTTTAAAATAGAAGTACAGTAATGTTTTACCTAAAATAATGAATAATTGTGATTAATAATCGTGATTTCAATATTGAAAAAAATAATCGGGATCATCATTTTGGCCATAATCATGCAGCCCTACAACAGTGTGCGCCTATCTGACTTTGCACTGAAAATATTGAAACAGTTACTTGATTGGTGCCTGCGGTTTAAATCTATTATTACTCATAATTCAAAAAGTTCATGTGATTGAAAAAAGCAGATCTGAAAGTGTTTTGTGTTTTCTGATTACAAAAAAAAAATAGTTTCAGTCCTCGCTGTATTATTTGAGGATCTGCTGTATAGAGTTTTTCACACTTTTCCTCAAGTTCAGCTGACATGACAAACCTTGCCACCATGGTTGTTTTGTCTGTAGAAAAGGAAAGAAATTCCCCTGCTTACCACATAATATCCCATTCCTACTGCTATGAAGAAATGCTGAAGGAGTAGTGAAACAGCCAAGCCAATGTGGGTGATGTAGCAAATAATGGAAGCTTATGCATCACAATGTAGCATTTGTTTAGATCATTGCACGCTAGGGCTGTAACGGTACATGTATTCGTACCGAACCGTCACGGTACATGGGTCTCGGTTCGGTACATGATGTCTTTCGGAGAATAGACGGTACAACGGAGAAGACGTGATTGAAGTAATACGGAATCACAGAGGGACCAAAAAGCGCAAGTAAATCATAAACCTGAATCGTAGTGTGGTGCAAAAGTGCTACCTACTGTTGTAACACTTCTGCTGCCTTACATGTGTGTGTTTACTGGTTAATAGACTGCTGTTTATTAAAATATACGAAAACAAACCAAGCCTCATTCTTTAGAACTTTTTGTTGCTTAACTTTGCTGTATCGTGAACCGTACCGAGCTGTGACCCCAAAACTGAGGTACGTACCGAACCATGACATCTGTGTACCGTTACACCCCTATTGCACACTGGCTTATTGTTGTCTATACCGTGTCTATTAACCTGTTATTGCAAAAGTAACGGAGCCACCAGCTGCCATTTATTTTCAGTATTGGCGAATTGCGTCGACAAGATTTATGGCTGTGCTTTTGCCAGCTAGGCAGGGCCAGTATAGGCTAAGGGTCTATTTTATGCAACTACCAATAGTAATGAAGATGGCTTTACTCATGTTGAAACAAATTATCCAACATTTTTGGATAATTTGTCAAGCCTATACCATACTGAGATTTATACAAAAAACTGCTTTTCTGTTGTTTTTTCAGTTCCGTTTTTGCTCTGTTTTCTGTTCTGTGGTTTTGAGGACTTTTATTTTGATTCATGTTCTGTTCTGG
>JBBPDC010000109.1:869810-883536 GCA_037974485.1 Hemigrammopetersius urotaenia | reverse complement strand
GTGTGTGTGTGTGTGTGTGTGTGTGTGTGTGTGTGTGTGTGTGTGTGTGTGTGTGTGTGTGTGTGTGTGTAGCCTGCAGTGAGCTGACTACTCCGAATTTGGACCGTAAGCCCAACAGTTTTGTGTCTGTGAGCTGTACAACACCGCCTCAAGCCTTCTGGACCAAACATGCACAAACAGAAATCATTGAGGTATATATACCTTTTGTATATCGTTTATCATTTAACAGATTGTATCAGAGCAATAAACAGCAGGCAACAGCTTAAACTACTAAAGCTAATAGAAAGTTCCAGTCAAGGAAGATGCATGAACTCAGGGAAATAAATTGTGATTAATTTTATTATTATATATGTATATATTTTTTTTTTTACTTCTATGGTAACTTAATTAATTTTAGTAACTTCTATGTATTCATAGCTATGTGGATTACTTCATACTTTTAAGTAATACTCCAAAAGTAATATTTACATTTTGTAGAAATACGAATTGGTGTTGATATCTGGTGATACTTTTTTTAGGGCACGGCGAATCCCATATTCCTGAGCAGCGTGGCCTTTTTCCAAGATTCCCTCATCAACCAGCAGACACAGATCAAACTCTCTGTATATGACGTAAAGGACCGCTCCCAAGGAACTGTGAGTAGTGTGTGTGAATATCAGTGTAAATCTCTGGAAAAAAGAATTCATACTCAAATCTCTCTCTGATCTCATTTTTTTGTGTTTCCCTCCCTTTCTCTCTCTGTAGATGTATTTGTTAGGCTCAGCAATGTTCCCAGTGAAAGAGCTACTGCAGGACAAGAATCACACACTACACCTGCCGCTCTGGTATGAACCTCTTTCAGTCGCGTCTTGTGTTGGATTGGATTTTATTAGGGATGCACCGATTGCAATTTTCTTGGACGATTCTGATTACCAATTTTTTTTTTAAAGTGTGATCGGCCGATACCGATTTTTCCGATACCGATTTTTTCCCCAGATAACAGAAAATTAGAGCTGCGGCATGTAGTCGACGACAACGACACAAAAAATGGGTTTCAACTTTTTTAATGTAACGTGGTAGTTACTTTCCATGTTTACTGGTTACTTTTATAATAGTGACACATGATAGTGGTAGCTCTACAGCAAATACATACAAAAATCTAATCTAAAGCTTTTTTTTATAACAATTTTTATTTACAAATTTAAATAAATAAAATGTAATACATAAACAAATAAATAAACCCCCCCAAAAAAAGATCGGTTTGAAATCAGCAATACGTCTCAGGACAAAAATCGGCCGTTTCCGATCACTGGCCGATCGATCGGTGCATCCCTAGATTTTATACCAACTGTGTTTAGAAGATTTAAGTACAAATATCTTTCTGACTTGCAAAACACACATGGATCTGGACACTCCAGTGGTATTTCCACTCAAGCACCATTTGGCACAGAGCTGTTCTGTGGTGTCATTAGCTTTAGCTTGTTGGGTTGAGTAACTGTCAGCCAACTTTTCTGTCTTGGCTACCAGCCCTCAAATAACTCAAATAGTTGTATAGATTAAGATTAAGTAGTATCTGTGAATTTAACTTTATGACCACATTGAGCTGCTAGGGAGCAATGAGGGACAAGAGCTTTTGCATACAGCTGTAATTTTTATCCGTCCCTCAGCTCTGCAGAGAACAAGCGGGTGGGGAACGTCACAGTCATTGCCTGGCAGCTGGAGGAGAAGAGAGAGCAGCGGACGCCGGTCGCCCGTTTACCAGACACCATCAACGGCAGGGTCAGTCACCACAAATTTCACTTGCTACTTATATACACAATAGGGTCATTAATCTCTGACCTCACAAGTTAATTCAATTTAATTATGGTCCTTTAGGAAATTAATTCAGTTTATTTTTTGCAACTATTTTTTGCTAGAAGGGAAAGAGACTGATACACTTTTTTCCCGTAGACGGTCCTTGCTGTCGATGAAAGTCTGACAGAATCGATGGGGATTCGAACCAAATACGCATCCTTAAGTAAAGACACCCTTCTGCGATCAGGTACAAATTAGAAGTCTAATTTGCCTTTGAACTGTACTCTGTGTATTAGTGTTTTTCATGCTGGAAACAGCTGTTAAAGTAGCATGAAACATATATTTTTTAATGTGTTAAGACCTTGTTTGCTTTAGTGTCTTATGATTTGCCTTTATTAGATTTCTTGAGGGAGGTTCTGGCTAGTTCTAAGTATTAGAAGTGTAGTGGTGCATGGAAATGAGATTTATTGCACCATTTACAGTGAAACGTTTTGACTGTGTTTATTCATTTTGTTGCTGGATTCTGTCACCGAGTCTCAAATGTTTGTATGATCAGAGACTGAGTGTTCTTATGGGCACACGACCAGCATACTGAATCATACGCAGCCCAGCTTCCAGAGTGTCTTGTGTTTAGGCAGGAGTTTAATCAGCATGAGCATCATAGATTTCAACCCCATTGTGAACAAAATCTCCTGCATGCTTGCCATAAATGTCACTTAATTTGCTGAAGTTATTGACTAATTGTTCACAGTAGCATTTAGGCGCTTTCACACATTCTGGTTTCGGGCTCGAGACGTTTTACTGTGATCTCTGTCTTGTTCTCAGCTGAATTTAGCTGCCCATCACATCAATATCATTGCTGCCACGGCAAATAATAAACAAAAACAAATCAAATGACAAAGTGACCACAATGGTGGACAAGACAAACCGCCCAGGCCCCCACCCAGCCCCAAAAAAATGGAACCAGTTCCAAGCCTGTTCAGAAAATGGGTACTGCTTTAATAAAGTCAGAATCCATCTACAGTGTGCATTGACATTGGCCACCTGGTAAACAATCACATGCCTGCCAAAACTGATTTCTGCTTGCTCATCATTTTCATTTGAGGTAAAAATGACCTAATTTGATCCTACAGTCTTGTTACACTACACTTGCTTTTTGATTATTACAAATATTAGAGCGAAATGATCATCTTGGAGTAGAATATGTGTCACTAGCATCACACAAAATAAATTAACAGGCTTGTCCTTAAGTCTTTTTTTTGTCTATCTCAACGTTAACTATTTGCTTGGACTTGCGGTTGATGCTTTTTGGACTCTGACTTGACTTGGGCTCAATAGTTTTTCATATGGCAAAGAGACAAAGGCCTCTAGCTCACTCTGTCAAGGTTTGTCAATTCTCAGGGGAAGCCTCTTTGTGCAGGTTTCTTACTGGCCATTTTGACAGCAGGATTTTTAACATAATCATAGTTTTTCCTCTAGAAATACTGTTATCAGATTCTCTGAGTCTCTGAGGAGTGAAAGAGGAGGGGTTAGAAACTGCTTGCTGTAAAAATATCTCACGAACCTCTCATGTTCTCACTGTGTAATGTCATTTTGTGCATCCCTGACCAGCTCCAAAGGTGGTTTGGTTCTTCAAGGTAAACTGGACCACACACCTGCACTTAGCACAACTCTACTTATGATCAGATCATGCAGGACTTACGTTGATGGCAGGTGTGAACAGGGCCTTAAATTAACTCCAGCCTAACCCGGTTTTTCAAGCATCTTAGGAGCATCTACATTGGACCATTAATTTAGGTACCAACCCCTGTGTGTTTGGCAGTTTTTGGAGGCACCATGTCTCGCATGTATCGGTTCCCCACCACTGATGGGAATCACCTACGCATTCTGGAACAGATGGCAGAGAGCGTGCTGTCACTCAACGTTCCACGGCAGTTTGTCAAACTTCTGCTTGAGGAGGACGCTGCCAGGTACTACTTTACATGCACACACAATATTATTTAACAGCACTCTACTGTTACTCAACTGAGCTAATATACAGTGATATCTCATTTTTGTTGCATTAAGTGTTGTCGTATTAAGTGTTGAAACTAAGTCCACTCTCTGGATCAAGCTTACTATATCTAATACCAGCCAGTTCAAATATTGGCCCTCAAACTAGCTCTGGAACTGGGATATCCCTATTAATATGTGTTTACATAGATATGTCTGTGTGTATTTAGGGTGTGTGAGCTGGAGGAGTTGGGTGAGTTATCACCATGTTGGGAGAACCTGAGGCGGCAAATTGTAACGCAATACCAGAGCATCATTCTCACCTATCAGGAGACACTCAGAGACCTGCAGGACTACAAAGGTGCGTAGATGAGCTGTTAATGCAGTCAGTTATATACAGCAGTGGTTTGAACTGTAGGACACATACAATCAGTTACCTCAACTAGAAAATTGCTGTTCGCTGTTTGTGATTGTTTTACTGAAGCATGTAACGGAAGTACACCTTCGCAAAAATAAAGTATTTTGTCCTGTGCCAAAGGCAAATGCCAGCTCCAGGCTCACAGTGGGGAAATGTCTTGTGTTTTATGAGGAATGATGACTTATAGAATGCTGTGGTTTAATTAGAGCTGATTTAAAAACTGAGGTTATTTGTATACCTGGTTTGCTGGGTTTCTTACAACACATGAATGGTTTTCGCTCTTGTTTTTCTCAGGGCCTTCGTTCAAAGCCAGTAATCTGAAGGCAGACAAGAAGTTGGAGTTCATGCCCACAAACCTACATGTGCAAAGGATGAGAGTGCAGGATGACTCTGGCTTTGGTAAATGTACTTACAGTCTTTTCTCATGCTTCCCTGAGGTTTCTGTGATACTCACATATTCACACATACTCTCACTTTCTCTCTCTCCCTGTCTTGCACATGCTCTCTCTCTCTCTCTCTCTCTCGCTCGCTCCCTCTCTCTCTCCCCTTAGTTTACTACATCTGCTTTCTATCTTTCTGCAGTCTGTAGGAAGTGTTATTCAGAGCACTTAGCACATGTGCACGCGCGCGCACACACACACAGAGTAGTGGTAGACTAAAGCCTAGCTGCTACTCCCTGTAGGCCTTGGTACTAAAAGTGTCCAAACTCGGTGAGTGGGGGAATAATAGTATACACAGCCTGTAAATAAAACAAACTGTAATGACCACGTGTTGTTGGGGGAATAATGTGGATGTGAGTGCAGATGGATGTGCTGGTTTATTTGGGCATGTGTAAAAATGTGTAGCTTACTGTGTATATATAGATATGGCTCGCACTCTCTCTCTCTCACACACACACACACACACACACACACACACACACTTCCTTATTAGGCCAAGACTCTCTGCTCATCTACCCTTGAAAACACTGACCTACATCAAACAAAGCACTTGATATCTGTCCTAGTGACAGGTGTTATATGGAACATTTATGAGTACAAGTATTTGTATGTGTGTGTGTGTGTGTGTGTGTTTGTGTGTTTATTTATATGTATATCTCTAATTAGAGTGAGTAGTTATGAAATGCATATTGTGGTATTTGCTTAAGCTGGTGTATAATTTTTTGTGTTTGTGTGTCTGTGTCTGTGTCTGTGTCTGTGTGTGTGTGTGTGTGTGTGTGTGTGTGTGTGTGTGTGTGCGCGCGCTTGTATGTGCATGCATGTGTTTCTGTATAGATCACACCTATGATGTGGTTACGATCGGCGCCCCAGCAGCCCACTGTCAGGGCTTTAAGAGCAGTGGCCTGCGCAAACTCATCCAGAAATTTGAGGAGGCCAAGAAACAGTAAGTGGAAGTGAACAAAACCTGGCCTGACAATGCAGCACTGTCTGTGTGAGTGTTTGGTGTGTATGTGTTTCTAAAGAAATCACTATCGATTGAGTATTGTTCCATTACGTGAAAGATGAAATCCCATTTCAGATCAGACAGTTCAGATCCCTTCCACCATACGGGTCTTTTTTCAGTGTCAGGAAAAAAAAAGAAAAATATCTTCACTGTCCAAAAAAACCTCCCAAAATCTTCAAAATGGTACAATATACTGATCAGCTGCAACATTAAAACTACTGACAGAGGAAGTGAATTATATTGGTTATATGTCAAGCGGTGGATAAATGAGACAGCATGCAAACATTCAGTTGTTGAAGTTGATGTGTTGGTTACAGGATAATAGAAAACCTGTAAGGATTTAAGTGACTTTGACAAGGTGCTGCATTCTGATGACTAGACGACTGGGTCAGAGCGTCTCCAAAACAACAGGTTTTGTTGGGTGCCCTGGGTATGCAGTGGTTAGTACCTAACAAAAGTGGTCCAAGGAAAGACAACCAGGATGGAACAAAGTTGGTATCAGCACTGACTCTTCTGTGGTGTTACTTTTAAGACCCTTATCTGGGGATTTATGTTCCACGATCATCTGTTCTTTTAATTTATAGAATGTCAACACATCTTCTTCTTGAAGTTACCTTAATTGTGGATCATAAATTGTAGCACAGCTCAAATCACAAAAACAAGCATGGGGTCATACTTACATCTAAAAGCATAAAATGTATTTAGGGGTCCTACAAGGTCAAGCAGCATAAAACATTACTGGGGGGCCATACAAAGGTCAAGAAGGATAAAACATCAGAGATATCAAAGGTCCATTATGCTACTGCAGTTAAACAAAAAAGGTTAACACTGGCCACGATAGAAAGGTATCATAATATACTTTGCATTGCCGTTTTCTGTATATTGGACTGTGTAGTTGCAGGCCGGTCAGTGTGTCCATGCTAACTCCTGCCCACTGCTGAAAGTGACTACAGTTGGAATGTGAGCGTCGGAACTGGACAATGCAGCGATTGGAAAAAGGTGGTCTGGCATGAATAATTGCATGTGGACGTCATTTTATGTGGGAAGAAGGCAAGCTGGCAAGTTCTCCTGGGAAACCTTGTGTTCTGGCATTCATCAGATGGTTCTCTGACACATACCAAACATTGTTGCAGATCAGGTGTACCCCTTTAGCAGTTTTCTTCACAATGACTCTTTCAGAAGGATAATGCACCCTGACACAGCAAATATTGTTTAGGAATAGTTTGAGGAACATGACAAAGAGTCCAAGGTGTTGACCTACAACATACAAATTATCCAGATATTATCCAGATCTCAATCTACATAGTATCAGACATGTGGATTTGGTGTTATGGCTGATCAGTGTATATCAGTGTGTGTATGAGTGTGCGTGAGAGAGAGACTGAATGTGAGTATTGAAGAAGATCTTGCTTGCTTCCTCTGGTAAGACACTGGCGTCTGCTGAGTGGACACTTATAGATGGTGCACAGTTTGACAACAGAAGATTTCAGCTACTTGTTCCAAATATTCTGACCATGACACACAGCAGGCCTCTAAATCCACTGCAGAAGCATTGAGCATATTTTCTTCCACAAGGTTCTCAATACTAAACTGTATGCAGCTGCCCACATCACATGTTGCTTTATTTTGAGGCAAACTCATTTCTTTGGTGGCTTTAGGCTGGTTTCCCTGCCTGCCAGTTCTCATTACATGTGATGTATGAATGCTCTTGAAGTTAACATTAGCATTTCATACCATTGCATGTTCAATATTCCAGTTTCTTTGCCGGTTTTATACTATTTTATACATAGACTTGTTGCTTTAGATTCATTTTTGGGCTGCTGCTTTCACTACCTGTTTTATGGTGATAGTGAACTTTTCCTGTAGAGATAAAGATTTTTTGTTGATTTGATTTCTGGCTCTTTAATTGCCTTTTTGTTTTCTAATCAGCATTTATGAGGAGGAATGGTGAGTTCATTTTAAGTTGAACTTTTTATCCACATCTGGTCTCAACTATATCTGCATGACCCTTCATTTTCATGCACTGTCCTTTGCATTAAGGAGTATGTGTGTGTGATCTGTGCTCAGTACACACATTTATCAATGTTTATCTATGTTTTCTGCTGGAGTGTAAACACACACAACATGGTTTTGCATAAAGATTGTGCTTCTTTTCATTGGATAGAAGTGCAAACTTATGCTGCACAATATAACCACTTAATGATTATAATTAGTGATTGCGCATTGCATCGCATTATTGATATGGTCTGGTTGGAGATGGAATGCTTGTATTAAGCTTTTTGGTGGGGCCATACGGTTTCCATATAGAAAATTTACTTTTTCTGTTGTTTTCTTTCCTCTATAGGAATGAATGACAGACAAAATCTTGTGCACCCCAATCACTTCAGAATGATACAAATGTACTGCTAACGCTGCAGCTAGCAAAGATACTATATCAACCAGTTAGCAACCCTAGCAACCACCTAAGATACCATAGTAGCCCCACCTGGGATGAGACCTTAGCAACTGGGAATTGCTGAAGCTGTGCAATCACTGTGCGTTTTCTGGTGAATGATAATAATTGTTCTTTTCTGGAGTAAGTCTTGTTCTTGTCCTGCATCCCCCCACTGTATTTTAAAAAGGGAAGCAGATTCATATAAAGATCAACTGCAGTTTAATGTGCCCACTTTAAAGACCGAGATGTGATGTCTTTGTCTGATTGCTGAGCACTGTCTTTATCTGTATGTGCTGTGTGCTGTTCTGGGGGGGGGGGAGTGTGTGGCCTTTTTATTACATACAGGGGTGTAACATTAGAAACTGTGGTCCATCTGTTGCCAAAGGGTCTGTACAATAAGGCTATAAACATGAATGTCTTTGAAGAATGATTAAATAGTTCCAAGCAAGTACTGAATTGTTTTGCTTGAAATGCCTACCCCTATTATTTACTGTGTAATTTTATTTTCAAGCACTTTTGTTAGCTTAATGCTAAAAATCAACTAAACATAACATATAATACTGTGCTATTTCCCTGGTGTAGTTGTCCTGTATGTTTTGTGTTAGGCTTCCTCTTGATCAGAGGTCTTTAGATCTGGGCCTATAATCCAGTATTTGGTCCCAGATTTTGTGATCATTGGCAGTTAACTGAATTGTTGATGTTACTGACTGGCCATCAGTGGTTTGCATAGTAGTGATTGCATAATCCAGGTCCAGAAACTGGAATGTCTATTTCCAGATTAAAGACCTCTGTTCTTCCCCTTTGTCACTGGTCACTTCCTGACTGCAGAACTCACCTTGGCTCGGTTCATCACCCCAAAATGTTCATTTACTTTTACAGCATTTATCAGACGCTTTTATCCAAAGCGACTTCCATTCCCTAACTACAGGGGGCAGTCTCCCTGGCGCAACTTGGGGTTAAAGGTCTTGCTCAGGAACCCAGTGGTGGTATGCTGAAGGTAGGATTCGAACCCATGACCTTTTGGTCTGGAGGCAAGTATCCTACTCACTGAGCTGCCGCCACCCCATTTAGATAAAAAAAAAAAAAGCTAAAACAGAACAATAAACATCACATTGTTCCCAGTGTTCCCTATCGTCAATTGCTGTCTGTACATGACCACATGTACCATATAAACTTCATAAAGCATTACAGCCCTTCCTTTATACTGGCCATATCAAGGAAAACTGAATTGTCCTTCCCATTTTATAAATTAGATTATTCCCTCATTTTTCACACAAATGTCAGTGTGTTTCAGCCCAGAGTACTTTTTGAATGAGAGTCAATATTAGGCTGCCAATCAGTATATTTACATATTTCAATCTTAAATGCACTAAACAGCCTGTGTAATTCCAAGGGACTAAGAGGTTTGTGGCCTATATGTCTGTTATATGTGATATGATAAATTATCACTTAAATGTACACAGACATTGTAAGCAGACGTTTAATTATAGAATAAAATGTTAGAAATATGTAGAATACGGGCCCTTTAAGTTAGCATTGTTCGGTTCTGTGGTGAGAAACTGACCAATGATGCATGGTGTAGAGCAAGCATGTCGAATTGGGTTCTTTTCAGGTCACAGCTTTGTAGATATTAGCATTTGCCCCCATTTATTTTTTTATGAAAACCTTGCTAATTGTTGTAGCCCCTGCACTCAGAAGGCTATGGGTCCAAATTCCAGCACTGCTAGTGTCATCACTTGAGCTAGTTATTGTTCCAACACGCTGCTCCCCAGATGCCCCTACTTTGGTGGCAGCTCCCTGCTTCACTTGTTGAATGGGTAAAATGTAGAGAAGAATGTCACATTGTTCACATTGTGTGCTGTGCTGTGGTGTGTTCACATGTGACTATAAGGGGTCGCTTTACTTTTACTTTACTTTAATTAGCAGATGTGTTGAATAAGCTACATTTAATAAGGTCTAATGCTAAAGTGTACAGTGCTGTGGCCTGCGAGGACTGGAGTCTGACTAATAAATGCATAGTGTGTAGCAGTTGGTGGACCACAGTGGTTGTTTCTTATAAAGTAGAGGGGTTTGAATGTTATGCAACTGAATGTTAATTGTGTAACTTTTCCGGTCCATGCAGCAGTTCTCTGACCAGCTCCCAGTCCATTGTGTACATGCCTCAGGACATCATTCGTGCTAAAGAGATCATCTCACACATCAACACTCTGAAGACTCAGGTCAGCTACTACGCCGAACGCCTGTCCCGGGCGGCTAAGGAACGCTCCGCTAATGGCCTGGATAGAACCCTCACCATATTAGCTGATAAGGTGGGCACCAGGAGGACCATACCCGTAATATTCAGATGTTCAAATCTCCTTATACACAATTAGTCAGCTTCTCAGACCTGGTTTAAAGGAACAGTTTGGCAAAAAATTGTAAAGTATGTAGTTTACCCAATTACCCCAAAGATGGACAAGTTTGGAGTCTAAATTCTGTCTCTTTAGTTTACAGCTAGAGCACCGACACTAATGTTTCCAACAAATACTGTCACTAACTCAAAAGTGATTCCACAAAAATACAGCACTAAAATTTCTCTCAACCTGCTCAAACCATATCCAGCTCATCATTAATTTGGAGCGAGCATGGATGCAGTGTGATTATAAATCTGATTTGAGTGTATTATGATTCTTTACGGAAGGGGTAAGGCATGAAGACAGACAATAAATTATTATTATTTTTTGTATTTATGTACTAGCATTTAATTTTGAGTGCAGAGTGCAATCAATTCTGCTGTATTATCTCATGGTGCATCTTATACCCCTAAATCCCAGTTTCATTCAGACAGGGATTATAACTGCTTCTTGCCAACAGTGTTAAATGTAGCTATAATAAATGAAACTATATTAAACTATGTTAAATAACCTGTCATTTGTGACACAAACCTATTGGCTCTCTCTCTCTCGCTCTCGCACTCTCACTTGCTCGCTTGCAGACAAGGCAGCTGGTGACGGTATGTGACTGTAAGTTGCTGGCATCTGCAGTGCAGGCCCTCAACGCTGCCCGGCCTGAGTACATCGCCTCAAAGAGCTCGCCCTCGGCCGATCTGGAGCATGTGGTGCTGCGGAACGACCAGGATACTCTGCTGGCCAAGTGGAGCGGACGCAACAGTCGCTCCTCCCTGCACGTCGACTGGCACGAAGAGGAGTGGGTAGGTCCGGCACTGACCACTGGCTGAGGAGACGATTTAGGAAAGGATTCAATATGTTACTTGAGCTCGAATGAAATATGTGTCATCACTGTTGGGGCAACACCAAAATACTAAAACTTCATGGATGGGACAAAACATTGACAATATTTAAATCTTAAACAGTATCATCAAGCCTTAACTATTATAAATATTGAAATGAGTTGTTTTCTCTGCCTGCCAGGAGAAGGTGTGGGTGAACGTGGATAAGAGTCTGGAGTGTATTATTCAGCGGGTGGATAAGCTCCTGCAGAGAGAGCGGCTGCGCAGCAGCAGCAGTGAGGACATGTTCCAGAACGACCAGCAGGGCGGCGCTCCTAAGAAAGGTAACCAGAAGAATGGAGCAGCATTTTGGATCAATCCAGTCTGCATGGACACGTGTTCCTTAACCACCCCACCGGATCAGCCGCCATCTTTACCTCCGTCATCATCTCCCTCTGAAACGTCATCATCATCTTCATCACCGTCCTCATCGTCATCCTCACTGCCTGCTCTGAACCCTGCATGCTCCCCTAATGCAGAAACACAGCCCTGTACGTCAGTCACTTTCTTTCGTCTTTGTTACTCCCTCTATTATTTCTTTTTCTCGTTCGTACTCATTCTATCTTCTGTCTCTTTTCTCTTCTCTCTCTCTTTCCTCTGTTTTTTATGCCCTTCTTTTCTCTCTGTCTTTAATCTCTGTCTTTTTTTATCCTTCTTTTCTATATTTCCTTACTTTTTAATATGTCTGTATTCTTTTGACTTTTGTCTTTCTCACTTTTTATATTTTCACTCTGATAATCCCATGGTAGTCTCTACTGCATGTGGAGCCTTTTTGGATCCAGCTATAATTTTGAAAACCTTGTTATGATGCTGTTTAACGCACACATGCACACACAGCCTGTTTCCTGCCTCTCTCTTTCACCTGCTCAACCAGGAGGATGCATGCTGCCATAGCAACAGGCTTCAGCATAAGTTTGTCATTAGTTATTTTTACGTGAGCTTGTTTTTTTATTGTGTCTCATCACTCAGTCCATCGCAATCCTGTTACCCTTTCTGTCTTTCTGTATAAAATTCACCACTTTGTGTAGTTCGGTCATTTCTGTGTGTGTCTGTGCATTTCAGAAAACCGTTGTATTGATTAATCTAAACTGCATATTGTTGCTGTGCCATCTCTCTGCTCTGGTGGATAGTCTTGTCTTTTGTTCCGGCATATGCACCCACTGTGACCATGTGACAGGCCACTGACTGCGTGATTGGCTAGCTGGCTGGTACTCTACCAGGGCATCTCTCTGTGTGTTGTTTTATCTGTGCCAGATAGAGAATTGGCAGAACAAGGAAATTTGGCATATTAGGAAAAACACAAATCTTAAGAAAACATACATTCAAATCAATGTACATACATACATTCAAAACAAATAGTCTCTGTGATTTATTATCAGCAAATTGTTTAACATTGATTGCTGCCGAGCTGATCCTTTTCCTCGATTGAATGAGGCTTAATTATCGTTCTGATTGCTTTCGGTTCAGAATAGTACCCCACTCCTGTGTACAGTCTAATTCTGACCCAGAATTGGTTTGTCTTGCTCATAGACCTGTAAAGGCCATGTGACCGTTTGTCTGTGTGAGCTTGGCTAGGCCAGGCTGTGTATGCTGGTCCTGCTTCCTAACTTTGCATGTTGCACCTCCGCCCTTCTAGATGGCAGTAGCAGCATAGAGGAGAGTCACCCAGGTAAGAGTCCCCAGGCCCCTCTGCTAGAGCGCTTATGCAAAATGTCTATCAAAACTAGTCAAGTCATTATCATTTATATGTGTTGTGTGTTGTCATGTTTTGCTCTTAGAATATTACAAAGTAATCTAATTGGTTACAAGTCAGCACTGTTGGAACACAACCTTGTATGTCCATTTGTGGTGGTTTTAGATGTTTTCCAGAAATACCAGCCACGTTATAGCTGACTGACACTGATCAGTATATCTATCCCACAGTGTGGCCTGTCTGACTTCATACTGAAAATATTGAAACAGTTACTTGATTGGTGCTGCGGTTGAATAAAAAAACACACATTTTACAGCAGTGTGCGTGTTTAAGGTCAGCTCCGTTTTGCTGTTGTGGAACACGCATGACACGCCACGTCGCTTTTTTGTAGCATTTTCATATTTTTTTAGATGGCTTGGAAAACGTTCAAATATTAACTCCCAGCCACAAACAAAACAAATACATAGTTGGCTTCACAAATCTCTGATTTCTAAATATCATCGGCATTGGCCATAGAAAAACCCATATCTGTCAACCATTTTTCCTTCTTCTTCCAAGTTACCAATTGCAGAGCTTTTGTTCCAACAGTGGCAATATGATTTACCTCATAGAATAAACCACAGCATTAAAATTGCTGTGTGTGTGTGTGTGTGTGTGTGTGTGTGTGTGTGTGTGTGTGTGTGTGTGTGTGTGTGTGTGTGTGTG
>JBBPDC010000109.1:857705-867769 GCA_037974485.1 Hemigrammopetersius urotaenia | reverse complement strand
CATGGTCTTTTTGCTCTTTATTCTGTAACTGCATGAATGACGGTGACAAACCGGTGAACCCACAACTAGAACCCCACGTGATTACCCACACCTGCTTACTGACAAGGCCTCATTCCTGACCAGCCCTGGTTCCGGAATGAGGCCAAGTCCTCAAAGTCCCCCCACTGGTGATCTCTCGTGGCCACCCTCTGCTACAGGCCCCAGTCCTAACAGCTGGGAGCCATCAGAAGCTATATATCATTTATAATGGGCATGAACAGCAGTGAAGTAAGTAATTTTACAGTTTCATTTCCTTTTTAAAAGGAGCATTGTGCAACATTAAATGTGATTATAAAATTTACTAGTTAACAATTGACATATCTCTTGTATAATTCTTTTTGGGAGGTCAGCTTGGAGGCTTTTAAGCAGCATTGGTTGGACACTAAGTAAGCTGATGGTGAATTAGAGGCCATTAGTGGGTCAACTGGAGAATCCGTGAGAAGAATGTGAATGAGGACCATAATAAAAATAACATACAGTGGTGCTTGACAGTCTTAGAATTGTTTACAGTTCTGCATAAATATCATCTGATGTTCACAAGTCTTAGAAATAGATAAAAGATAACCCAGTTTAATAAAAAAAATGTTTTACTTGGTCATTTATTTATTCAGGAAAATAATCCAATATTTCATATCTGTCAGTGGCAAAAGAGCGTGAACCTTTTGCAGCAATAACTAAACGTTTCCAGTAACTTGATCAATTTTAGTCCATTCCTCTGAGCAGAACAGCTTCAGCTCTGGGATGTTGGTGGGTTTCCTCGCTTCAGGTCCTTCCACAACATCTCAATTGGATTAAGGTCAGGACTTTGACAAGACCATTCCAAAACATTAACTTTATTCTTCCTTAACCGTTCTTTGGTAGAACGACTTTTGTGCTTAGGATCGTTGTCTTGTTGCATGACTCACTTTCTTTTGAGATTCAGGTCATGGACATTTTCCTTTAATATTTGCAGATATAATTCAGAATTCATAGTCCCCTCAATAATAGCAAGCTGTCCTGGCCCAGATGCGACAAAACGGGCCAGAACCATGATAAAACCACCACATTTCACAGATGGGATAAGGTTCTTATGCTGGAATTCTATTCCTGTCATTTAAATCAAAAAGCTCTATTTAGGTTTCATCAGTCCACAAGACATTCGTTCAATAACATGGCTTGTCCATGTGACCTTTAGGAAACTGCAGAAATGCAGCAATGTTCTTTTTGAAGAGCTGGGGCTTTCTACTTGCAACCCTGCCATTAACACCATTGTTGTTCAGTGTTCCTGATGGTGGACTCATGAATAGTATCACTAGCCAGAGCAAGAGAGGCTGCTCTTGGAGAGATCTTAGTTGTTCGACCACTCCTGGGGAGGGTAACAATGGTCTTAAATTTTCTCCTTTCCTACACAATTTGTCTTACTGTGGATTGGTGGAGGCCAAAGTCTTGGTTTTATAACCTTTTCCAGCATGATGAACATCAGCAATCCTTTTTCTGAGGTCCTCAGTAATCTCCTTTGCTCATGCCATGATAGATCACTGTTCTTTAAATAACACTGGGTACCCACTCACACCTTATTGTCATCCCATTGATTCAAACTACCTGACTCTAATTTCACCTTCAAATTACCTGAAATATTTTTGTCTTATTTATGTAACTGGGTTCTCTGTTTACTTTGAGGACTTGATGATGATGTTTCAGGTCATATTTATGCAGAAATGTGCATATTTATGCAACCTAAAGGGTTGACAAACTTTCAAGCACCACTGTAGGGCTGCTATGTCATGGTTAACGCATGAACAGCTGTGGTCACATTTTTATATTATTGTCAGCATTGCCACTTAAATAAAGACGTGATCTTCCTGTTTGCTGAAAGCATGGTTTGCAATCTGTCAAGCTGTCAAAATACAACCAAAAGTAGATGGCCTTCAGCCTTTCAGCAGGACTGAAAAAACTATGCATCCTAAGATGTAATTTGATTTAATGTGCATTTGGAGCAGAATATAGTATAAAGTTTTGGGACACACCTGATGTTCAGGGTTTGAGCCAGACGCTTTATTTTCCGTGAAGGGCATACCAAGACATTTTGGACAACGCCATGCTTCCAACTGCGTGGGGCAGTACGTTTTTGCCAAAACAGTGCAGGCCCCATTCCAATATGTACCACTACTGGTCCATTTTATTGTCCAGTGCTACATGTTGTCCAGGTTGTGTCCACAGTTTCCCCACATGAAGCAGGTTGAGCCACAACAGGACATGTGCATGTTGCAACTAGTGCCACCAGAGGTCTGCATTTTGCTGCAATCTAAAACGTTTCTGAGTGTAAACAGGTTTTAAGATCAGCTAACATGTTCTATTTGAGTCGTTTAGTTGTTCTGCTTAGCTCTCAAACACATTAGTGGACAGTATGTTGGACAATCGGACTTACGGGCATTAAAAATAACAATATATTCAATATATACTTCAACAACTCTTCCACGCAGGAGCTCGAGCCTCACAAATTCTTTCTTTTTTATCATTGTAAAATACATGTGCGTACAGCACAATAACTCTGGGCTGGGTTCGGGCATGAGGAACTTCAGTTAATAAGGGGGATTATAAAGAGGTAGTCGAATATACACACTTTTCCACTTAACC
The DNA here is from genome assembly GCA_037974485.1 of Hemigrammopetersius urotaenia. NCBI lineage: Eukaryota > Metazoa > Chordata > Actinopteri > Characiformes > Alestidae > Hemigrammopetersius > Hemigrammopetersius urotaenia. The sequence goes on along the minus strand of JBBPDC010000109.1, from coordinate 865,114 downwards.
CAGGTGTCTTCAATGAAAGTTTCGACTTTTGTTTAGCACTGGAGTCACAAGGCAACTGCCACAGCATAAGTCTATAGTCCTCCAAACCTTTTCTTGATTCGATCAAATCAGATCCATTCTCGTCATTGCATTAATATTGCATTTGGTTCGGAGAGTACAGAGACCCACTGGTAACAAAAAAGAAAACAACGTATAGTGCAAGTGAATGATATTCAATCATGGCCACGAGTTATCTGCACTAGCCTATATGGACGAAAGTATTGGAGCCTATTTATCAGAATGAAAATTAGCACAGAATTCTCGCAGTAACTCTTGTGGAACATGCTTCTAATAGTCGCCTCTGTAATAGTCAGGCGTCCCAACACTTGTCTATACAGTTCAAAGTGTCTCGTTCCTATGCCTTGCTGAATTAGGGTCACACATTAGAAACTCGTTCCTATACAGCAGTTACATAGTACAGCTGGACAAATGTCACTATAAAGACGTTCATGTGCCGTGACACTTAACTGAAGTCTTCGAAAATAATTTCGATTCAGCTTCAGTTCAGTGTTGAAAAGAGTCGGCTCATAAGAACGATTCGTTCAAGAGTCGAACATCAGCAGCTTGCGCTCACTCTCAGAGTGACGGCGAGCACGCGCGAGCTGCATTTGTGGCGCGAGACGGCAAACGGCTCTCAACAGCTGGAACCGCAGATCCTCGAAGCTGGAGCAGGCAGTCCGAAACCCACCCGCCTTTCAGTGGGCCGCGCCGGCCGGGCAGCCCCCTATCTGGACCGATGTGCTGGCAGAGATGTCTCGACACATTTACATCAGAAACAAGATCGGAGAGGGCATCCAGGCGCCCATCTTCCAGGTGAGGGTCATCTGTCCGCGCGCGCGCTCTGAGGGGCAGCTGGAGAGGGACGAGTGGAGGTGAAGTAGTAAATAATGTCACCCTTCATATCCCACCTGGACCACTTTTCTCTCAGAAAAAGTACGATAACATTTTACTTTGTGGGTATTTGTAAGGAAAGGGACCCAGTTTCCCATATTAATTTACCACCGAGAGTAGTTTAGAGGCTCGCTTTTTTTGCAAACGGATGCTGGAAATAATAAGTTATTGGTAACTTTTTGAACCTGGTGCATTTTCACTCGCACAAGGTTGCTTTTGGGAGCTGCTTTACTTTTTGCTTCTACTTGAATCATTGCTTCACTGAAACACCTCATTGAAAAATTTATTTATAGGCTAGTCTGCCAATATAGTGCCTTAGACAACTTAGCAAATGCTGTTCATGTGTGCGTCTTATCTGTCAATCTACATCTTTTCGAAACACTAATGAGTTCATCTCTATTATTTCCTAGGGCAGTACACTAGGGCAGTAATTTTGTTCTACCCATTGAACCTCAAGGCACTTTGCCCTACACACTTTGGTATTTTTCATCCCCAAACACACCTTATTCAACTAGTCAGCAAGCCCATTCTGAGTTTAACCAGCTTTGCCAGAGCAAGTAAAATGTGGAAGCATGCAAGTCAGAGCTACCCTAGGAGCATCATTTAGAATCACGGCAAGGGGGATTCCTTTTATTTGCAATGTCCCTTGCTGTTCAGCTTCCTGAGATCAGATATGGTAAATGACCACAGGAGGAACAACCTCTATGACGTCCTTTGTGAAATGAGCACACTGACCCACTTTGAGATGGCCCTGTTTAACAAACTCGGAGAAGAATGAGCTGGTGCCTGTGCTCACACTAGCGGCTAGCCCAAGAGACTGCCAAAAATGGATCAAATCAGGACTTACTAATTAACCTATCCCACTGAGGCTAACATTGCTATTCATGGACAGACTTTAGCTTTAGGTGAAGGAGGGGAAAAGACAAGGCAGGCTGGGATGGGTTCATTGTCATAAACCTTCTTAGTATAAAGTAATTGGTAAAAATATGTCCAGCAAGTGGTGACTCATTGCAAGTGGCTTGCATCTTTTTATGTTTGTTTTAGTGTCAAAAATGGCCTCTATTGCTACCACAATTGTATTCTGATGTTTAGAGTGAACATGAGACATGGAGGTCCAAGTATTGATATTTAGTGTGCTTGCGACAATCACACTACTGTTCTTGTAGTGTATTGAACATTGATCGTTTAAACAATTTGTTTTTTGTGGTCGAGTCGCCTCTATTATATGGGGAATGTTAGAGGATTTAAAAAAAAAAAAGATGTGTGTCGCTGTTTGTTGTGGTTTAATTAAAATTACTCAAATATAAAGATGGACGTGGCTACATGCGTTTTCAGCCATCCTTACCCATAAAAGGCTTTGTAAGAGCCAGTATGTTCATACCAGGACTTTAAAAAATGTCTGTGTTTTCACAAATAGAGGTAAATATACTACCGCTGAGCAAGTGTGTTGCCAAGCGTGTGTTGTGAAGTACATGACTGAAACACTGAGCCATTGCCTACTAAAAAGTTAGCTCATGTCAACTTGTTCGAAAAACAGTTAAAAGACACTCATCAGTTTTATATGTTGCCACATCGTCAACACAGGAAAAAACCTTCATTACGACACCAGTATCTGACCGTAAACATGTTAGCATATTATTTTACTGATTCACTAGGAAAATCTATCGACATTTATTTTTGAATGTTACATCCCTAATTATAACATTACATTTATTTTTCAGCTTTGGCTTGGGTTTCACTTCGGTGATTGACTGTGTTTACCCAATAAATTGACAGTTTTATTGAATACTAAGGCTGTTCTGTGTTTCTTAAGATAGTAGAGCAAGAAACAAATGGCAGGTGCTGCCCATTTAAGGAGTTATAACCATTGTTAGGCTCATAGGATTTTAGTCCTACCAGCCAGTCTGGCAAGGGTAGGTCGTAAACATCAAACATAAAACGTTTTTCTAAAAGAAGAGAACACCACCAATGATTATCTTTGTCTTCTAAGAATTCATGACAGATTTGGTTAAGAATCAAACATATTCCCTCCAAAAACTGCTGCTAAATATTCCCGTTTCTGTACATAACGCAGGAAAGACGTGTGATTGGATAATGTTTTCATTTTAAACGTAATTGCAACAACATCATTTTAGTTTTTGATAAACTTACTGATGAGGTAATTTGGGTGCCTTTATGAAAACACAAAAATGCTTTTTTTCTTATTGAATTTCATTTACCAATCTTCTTATCATAAGCAGGATTGCAGGCAGTGCTGCAGCCTATGCCAGTGCTCCCATGGCGAGAGAAACACTCTGAACAGGTCGCCAGTCCATTGCAGGGTAGAGATAGGGACCATCACATGCACTCACACAGTCACAGCCTTGATGTAGCATAAAAAATATGTTTTATATGTTTGCTGTCCCAGTACTGTGTATTTGGTATGGCTTCTATTCTTTTCCTTAATTTATATATCACAGAAACACCTACCAGTATTGAGCAAGGAACTGTGGTGCTGCAAAACGGGAAAGGATGCGCAGGCACGGATTTCCATTCATTAAAAGCTTGTATTTATAAAAAGGGACAAGGGCCAAAACATGAAAACCAAGAACCTGAACCTGAAAAACCACACTTACAACTCACACAAAGTAGATGACGGTGGACCAACACAGGAGTACTGCATAACACAAGGCAAACGAAATACACGATTGACTAAGACATGAACCAATAGGGACACACTATCACTTTAACAGAAACTCCCGACAGGTGGAACAAAAGACACTAAACCAAAACCAGGTGTACTCAGACCCAATGCCAACATTCCAACAGTCTTACAGGGCAGGGCGGCCTCTAGCGGCCGCTGACTCGAGATGTCACAGAACTAAATTAGTCCAAAAACAAATCCTTTTTCTCCTTGTGGGGACAAGGCTTCTGCCAGTTCCTTGGCAGGAGTTATTGGAAAGTGGTTGGATCTGGTTGGATGATTAAGCATTGCCATCACAATACTTAATGTGTCATAAATCTTTGAAAACCCTTATAGAATCATATCGTGACTCTAGTGTTATGTTTATATAGTGAGACCTCTTTTCATTCTCACACATAAAAAGTTAGAATAGACAGAGACTCTGGATTATTTAATTATTTGAAACCCATTTCCACAATTATAGTTTGATTGAAGGACTTGGTAAGAAGGGGTCTATTAAAAGGTGGTGTGAATAGGAAAATAGAATGTGTATTCCTTCTGTATCGTGATGGATTTCCAAGTGACAGGTGTGAACACTGATCAAAGTTTACAGGTAAACAACAATTTTGTCTTAGAAATGCTGTGATATGATGAATTATACTTAAAATAGGTAAAAGATCAATTTCAGGTTTACTTTAAGGCGTTAATCAGGAATCACTGCAATTTGCAGAAAGATTCTTGATCATGCTGTTTATGAAGCTTATGAATAGCTGTACACTAATTATACATATTTAGCAAGATCTCTGTTAGGCCCCGAGGTTGGCACTGTGTTTGATTGGGATTTTAGTTAGTGTTGGGTAATACAATCATGGTGTCCTGTAGTTTATTATTTCAAAAAACAAGTTTGTTTAAGACCAGCGTTAAATTATAAACCATGCTCCACATTCTGTGACATTTTTGGTCACCTTTGGGTCATTTTATGTTGGAGTACAACACAGTCGTATCATCTTTGTTACTTGTGATGCGTAACCACCTATATCCAATTTTTCATTCATGAGACACTTCTCAGCCCGTCATTCCCAAATATAGAAACATCTTTCCTCTAGTGATTGAGCCGAGTTCCTCTCTGCTGCTCCTGCAGGTGAACAGAGGAACATACTCGAGACGGAGCCGACTGAAACGCTCGGATGGCAGCACCACTTCCACCAGCTTCATCCTCAGACAGGTGAGTCAAGCAACTTTGTTTCTGCTGCTGATTTCTCTGCTTATTTTTTATGGTTTACCTTATTTGGATAATGAATACTTGAAAATAAAATAAAGCAATCCAGGACATTTTGGTTGCAAATGTTTTTGCAAAGTGCGCCTATCAGAGTTTCAGCAGTCATTCTGTTTGGCTCGATACAGGTCAGGAAAACTAACCTAAATCTGTGTGTTTCTAAGCTTGAATGGGGCGCTGTTGATTGGTGGCTAGTGCAGTGCTGCCACTGTGGCTGCACAGATCATTTGTAAATAATTTCCAGAGTTACAGGTGTTTTTTCCCCTCTCTGTGTCCTTTTTCTGAGTTACGAAGCTATAAGCATCTTGTGGAAATTATTGCTTCATGTGATCATTATTGGTTCTTGTGACGTTATTAGTTCATGTGATCAGCACCTAACATCTAGAGTTGTTGGATGCAACAAAACATGACCACATTCAGTGCATTTGATCAAATTTAATAAGAGAACTGAACAGTGAAGCCACAGAATAAAATATAGATATTGCACTGTGCATTAGAGACACATATTGTAATATACTTCACACATTAAATCAATTAAACAATTGCAGGAATACCTAAACAGCTTACATGTAGCCCTTTAAAATTTTGCCACACAAGCTTTAACAATTTAAAAACAGATTTCATATATGATCGTAGTGATAGTTGTCTATATATGTTTTAAATAAAAGGTATTGGTCAGTTTGATTGATTTCTCTTCTTGTATATTGGTATATGGGTATTGCACAAATTTGGTTGGTCCTGCCATCTCATCAGTATTATTTTTGGCAAATCTAATTATAGAACAATACGCTGTATGCATAAATAACAGCACTGAGCGCACTGATGGACTTCACTGAGGGGTCAGTGCAGACGGAGAGTGAAATTTATGCAATGAGAGAGTGAGGCATATTACTGTACATTCGAATCACATCATTGTACAGAGGGGAACGCTGAGGTGGGGGGAATATCTAACGCTCCCAGCCAAGAAGAACGCACGTCAGCACCAGCGCTGACTGGGAGCCGGCTTGGCCAATCAGCACCGAGCTAGCCAAGTGTGTCATCAGGCTGAGATTGAGGAAGGGTTCTCTCTTTCTCTCTATACCTTTTCTCTTTCCCTCTCTTCCTCTATCTGTGCCTCCCTCTGTCTCTCCATCTCTCCTTCCCTGTCTCGGGTGCGCAGAGCCGCGCCGTGCGTGTGTGCATGTGCGTGTGTGTGTTGAGGGATGATGAAATGCCAGCGTCAAGCAGCCTCCGGGGAGCTTCTCCCAGCCTGAGGATGTGAAAGAATCATAGGCTGAACGAGGGATCTGCTCCAACCTGCAGGCCAAGCCTTCTGCACAAGCGTGCCTTACCCTTCTTGCTTTCTCTGTCTCCATCCCTCTCTTTCTTTCTGTCTTTCTCTCCTTGTCTTCTTGCTTGTGTTCTCCAATAGGCACCTCTTGCTGCTTTTCCCCCTCCCTGTTCTTCTTCTTGTGAAGGAGAGGATCGTCATCCCCCCTATCAATCCTTTTTTTTTCAGTGGTGGTGGCTCCCTCCTCCCCCTCTCTTCCTCTCCACCTCCTCCTCCTCTCTCTCTCTCTCTCTCTCATTTTTTCTGTTCTTGAAGAGGAGCTCTCTGGAATAGCAAACCTCCATGTATGACAATTTGTACCTGCATGGATTTGAAGACTCGGAGGCGGTGAGTGTAGGATTTTTAGTTGGTTTTTTTTTTCATTTCCTTCTTCTTTCCTTAGTGTCTGTGTGTATATTTTTGCTGCTGCTGCTCGTGTGTGTGTGTATGATGAGCACTGGCTCATCTGTGCTACACACACAGGGCCTGGGAGATTCACCGTAACACAGTGTTCAGAAATGCAGCAGAACGATCACTGAGGGTGTACTGTAGGGACACGTTTGACAAAGCCTTTTGTGTATGTGTGTTTTTGTATGTGTGTATTTATCGGTAGGACACCCTTCCGCCGAGCACCAACCTTTCTGATATCTATATGATAACCATATCTGTAGAGTGAAGCTCTTTTTTTAATGGCTTTACAGCCCCACATGCTGTGTAGCCTTTGTCTGTAGTGGAGTGTTCTCCATCACACAGATACTGGAAACAAAAAGTGTTCGTTTTTGTTTCTTTTTTATTTATTTTAAGGTGTACCTGCCGCCCCTTTAAGCTAGAGTGTGCATTATGTATATCATGATATAGGCTCTGGCAAGAGAAAGCTGCATTTACGGTCATTGTGTTAAAGGGACAGTGTCCTGTTTCTGGCTCTGCACGCCAGCCAGGCAGGTTCAGTGATGATGTGTAGAATATAATGAGTCACATGGTTTAGGTGGCCCACTTGAATGTCGTGAGGAGGAACAGAAAAAGCCAGTAGCCTCTGCATGACTGTACAGTTGTGTCACACGTAGTGTGATATAATGTTTGCTGTTCTGATCCAGTGAGTTGTCAGGGTGGGAGAGATGTGTAATTTAGGGTGACCGATGGGCTTTTGTTGCTTTTCTTTGCTCTGTGTGTGTGTGTGTGTGTGTGTGTGTGTGTGTGTGTGTGTGTGTGTGTGTGTGTGTGTGTGTGTGTGT